>CM040750.1:34679385-34696885 GCA_022829145.1 Albula goreensis
GTGGTATAACTTTGCCCAGAAGTATGTGCTTTGTTAACAATCGAATGGTCAGTCACCCCTTCAGACAAACACAGCAGTCTGTAAAATGAAACGACCTCCTAAACCAATCAAATCCACCCTCAGAAATCTGCAGCCGCCAATCAGATTGCAGGTAGTCCAGGCCAGAAAAAGGTAACTAGGTTATACACACGCTCTGTCAGTCTGAGTGTGCAGAATCAAGACTCCCCTTGAAGTCCTTCTCAGGCACTGACAGTTTTATACCGTGTGGCCCAGGGACGGCAGAAGCATGGCGCTGATGTGGGAATCCTGTCATTCCCAGTAATGATAGGGTGCTGTAAATGTATTTCCTCATCAGGTGGGCTGTAGTTTTGGAAAAGTTAGGCTCCCCTGTTGTTTTTTGAAGGCATTCGGTCCTGCTTCAAGGGGAACCACAATTACAGTTTAAGAAATTCAGAACGGTTTAGGAGTCCTTGAGAAAATGAACAGGCACGTACGGAGCACAGTGAAATGTGCACTGTTTGGAAGAGTCCAGCATGGATCAAACTGCAAGAGCTTGTTCAGGTTCAGTCTGGCCAGCAGAAGAACGAGGGCCTAGATGGAAATTAAAAGTAAATTCTGCACTGATAAAAGGAAGGGTTGTTTTACATAGAGTTGCCCAAGCTCAGAACAGATCTTGTAGTTGAGGCAAAGACCCTTGCAGTGTTGAAGTCCAGGCCCGATGCAGTACTGGATACTCTTATATTCCAAATGTACTCTGCCAGAGTAAAATGTACTCTGTTATTGTTGATTTAACACTGAGCACTTTATAATGCATACAGTACATAGAGGAGTTATGCAAGAATGGCAGTCTTGTGGAAAAGAAACTGGCCATATGTATATGAAAGAGGAAGGGAAAAAACAAGGAATCGCTGGAGTATTTGATGAGGTGTGAGAGTTTGGCATGGGGGGGGACAGGGGGTAGCAGCGTGATCCTTTAGGGGGGGTGTTGTCATTAGTGAGGCGGTCTGAATTCCTGGGGCTGTTGATGTTGGACGGGGGGGGCGTCCCGGGTAAGCGGGCGCGCAGCTTGTGGAGCGTAAGCAGACTGTGTAATTATTGTAACCAGCGCTCATTATCCCAGGAACTGGGTCTGTTTGCCTGCAGAGGGGAAACCTGCACCCCCAAACGCAACCCCCGCTCTCACCCCCCATCCTGACCCCCCGGGCGCTTTCCTAGGGCACGTGGCTGACAGTCGCAGGGCTGTCACAGTGTTGAATTGTGGGAAATGACGTGGTGTTTCCTGCAGGCTGGTGGACAGGTGTTGGTTGTATTGTGAGCGGGAGCAGTGGGATTCTCTATTGTGTGTGTGTGTGTGTGTTTAAAGGATGTCTCTCCTGTCCGTCCTGTCAGTTGGTGTGTGTTTCTCCACTTATTCAAATCTCTCTCTCTTTCCCTCTCCCTCGCTTTATCATTTTTATTTCTCCCTCTTTTCTTTCCACTTAGCCTCTCTGTCTCTCTGTTTTCCTCCGCCCTCACACTCTCTCCCTATGTCCTTTCCTCTTTCTACATCTGTCCCCCCCTCCCTCTCTTTCTCTCTCTCTCCTTTCCTCCCTCCATTGCTGTCTCTCTGTTGTCCTCCTCCCTCACACTCTCTCTCTCTGTCCTTTCCTCTTTCTACATCTTCCCCCTCCCTCTCTTTCTCTCTCTCCTTCTCCCTCTCTTGCTCTCTCTCTCCTTCCCTGCCTCCTTCGCTCTCTCTCTCTCTCACTCCCTCTGTCTGTAGCTGAGTTTAGCGGTGTAGAGTTACAGGCAGGGGTGGCCGGGCCGGAGGAGAGAGAGGCCCGCAGTGTAAATCTTTGTTGTTGGCCATGTGGCTGTGTCACCAGCAGCGTGGGCAGAGACAAAGCATGGCATTGAGGCTCGGCCCTGCAGTTTCCGTAACAACAGGGGTGCTGGACGCCTGCCCCTGGTTTCCCCAGACAGGGCCCTGGGCGGGGTGCGACGGCACCCGTCCCCAAGCACACGAATTCCAGTGCGGCTTTCCATCCAGGCAGAACCGGGTCGCTAACAGGTGTGTTTTTACCTGTGTGACGGCACACTACCTGAGTCACAGGTGACCTGTTCATTCTTAGAAATATGTCTCTGCTGTATGTGTATGGGGGGGGGGGGGCTATGACAGTGACATCATCACTAAGAGCCTGACTGATTGCTCTCTCTATGTAGTGGTATAGCTCTGCCCCAAATTCCAGAAATGTTCCTCGCTATTGTAAACCAACATGAATATAAACATTAATATAAACCAACAAACAGCCAGTTACCACTTCAGACAAATCTGTCATCAGTAATCTACAGGCACCAATCAGATTTCAAGATTCTCTCTCACAGTACCCTCAAACTCTATACCATATATGGTCGTGTGTAAGCAGGTATTCATTCTGACCAATTAATGCCACTGTAATTGACTCACCCACTCATCATTACATACAAAATGTAATTCTTTATAAAGGCATGGAAGTAATTAAAGAACAGTAATCCAACAGGTCTAATAGGAATAGGAAATAATGGAACCAATTATTGAGCTGGAGGTTGGAGTAAAACGAGCAGACTCACGGTCCTCTCATGGTTGTGGGTCTAAGGTTCTGTCCTGTCACATTCATTCTGTTGCTAAAACCAAGAAGAAGCCAGTGTGAAAGTCACCCTTTCCCTCCACTGGTCTGATTGTGTCAATGGAAAACAACAGAATTGTGCTTTATCCCCCCGCAGTTCGTCCCGGGGGGATATCCTGATATCCTGACGCGCGCCCAGCTCACCGTGGCACGGTACGCCATGTACACCGGCATTGCAACACAAAAAACCTGCACGTCCAAACTTGTAACGTTTGCGATGCTAGCATCCCATAAAGATTTGGCTCGGTTCGTGAAAAATCATAAATCCACTGGCATCTTCATATGAAAGCTCCGTCAGGTTGTTTTTACAAGGTCGAACAAATGGAGAGGGAAGAAGAAAAGAAATAAAAAAAGCAGGCAAAAGATAACAGTCGTGAGTGGAGTGTTGTCAGACTGACGGAATCCAAGGCAAATAAACACAAAAGCTTCTTAGGTCCATAGCGCTCTCAACATGACAAGACACAGCTAGGAGTGTGGACTGGAGCGGGCAAATGCTCTGAAAGGCATTCGAAAGGTTGTGCTACCAATTTACTTGCAACAGAAACACAAGCTGGAATTCAATAAACATATACAGGGTTAGATTTATCATACTTTTAGCACATGCTAAAAGTTTTGCTCATAAAATTTCAGTAACAGGGTTTGCGATTGGAGGAAACTAACTACCTCAAACAACCACATGCTCTCTTTGTCTTTTTGGCACCAGGAATACAGTTCTAAGATTCTAAATGCTTTATTAAATATGGAAAGTGTCTTTCTTTTGGCATTTTCTTCGGTAACCCCTTAAGCGCTATAGTTTCCTTCCTCTGGTGTATTCTCTGTTCTCCTTGTCTTCCAAAGAAACCAAATCTTGCCCCAGTTCATTCCCTTCCACTACTTCCACGAAACAACCTCTAGGACAAATACAATCCTCAACAACATGTAACATGATAATAAATTGGAAACCTTCTTTTTTTCTTTCTTTCTTCCTGCCATCGTTTACCCTCACCCAAGAAGCTAATTAGGTGTATACACTAACGTCATTTCTCTCTTAGATTAGACCACAGTTCAACGGTACATGTACGGGCATCTCCCTGGAATTCTTTTGCGAGGTGGTACATCGTTTCTTCGAAACATGGCAGTGGAATTCCAATAAATGCAGAAGTACCTGCATCAGTGGGGTTCTTCGGGTTTGCGTAATGGTGTTGTGTACAGTGGAACTCCTGGTATGGGTGAGACCATTAGTCACAGTCCCTATGGGGTGCTGGCTTTCAGTTCCACAGAACTGTTTCCCCAGGTGACCAGGGTGAGGCACCCTCTATTTTTACTGAGGGCAGCCTGTAGTCTAGTGGCTAAGGTCCCTGCCTGGGACCCCTGAGGTTGGTGGCCCAATCCCCAGTCCAGCCACAGCAAGAACACCATTGCTGTTGGGCCCTTGAGCAAGGCCCTTAACCACACATAGCTCCCAGGGAGAATTAGCCCTTGGCTATCATAATCAACTGTATGTTGCTTTGGATCAAAGCTTTGGATACATTTAAAATACAGAAGGAGGTCGTACTACCTATCTTCTGTTGTGACATAAATAAATAAATACATAAGTAAATAAAAAAGCATTTTCACCTCTTTTCATGTTCACAGCCAAATCAATTGGCATGGCTGTTTTCACAAGAGCCTTACATACTTTGAGGAGGATCCCTGTGGTAGGAACACAACAGAAGCCTTCATCTCTCTCATGAGCTAATCAAGGTAGCTAAAATGTCAGTTGTAGATGGTTGAGCTAACTGAGTCATTTAGAGCAGAAGTTGGTGTACGATGCAGAGACAGATAAAGCACACTTTGCCCGCCCTCAGCACGCACAGATAAGTTGTATTTCCCTCAGAAAGGCAGCTGGTCACCTGGAAATAGTTCCCCAGTAACAGAGGGGTCACATTCCACACTTCCTCCTCCACTACTCTTTCTCTTTTTTTTGTTTTGGTGAGGTTGGGTCTCCCATGGCAACCCTGCAGGGGGTTGGGGTGGTTGTGTGTCAGGAAGTGAGGGGGCTTGTCCAAACAAACACAGGAGAAACCCAACCACCAAACCCCCCCACCACCCCACCCCTTTTGAAAAGATAGCTCAGACAATGTGCCGATGGATCCTACATTCACCGTTTAGGCGGTTATAGCCCACAACGTCAGACAAACAGCTTCCCTTTTCTAAATAGTCATCGTTTTATGTTGCCTACCATTATCCATATTTAAATATTTGTACACAACCCAGCTGGTTCTTATGTCAAAGTCATTTTATGGGTACATTTGTGGCAAGTGTGGTACTTGGAGGTAAATACTGCGGAAAGCCACTTCCTGGTCACATTCCCACCTGGGCGTACTTCTGGGTTTTAGGTTGTGTTTGATGAATGAAAGTTGTCACAGGCTCTTATCTTTGTAAACACTGGGTATCTGTGTTACACTGGAAAGAGGCACTTAGGCTATATCATGCAATAGCTCCTGGAAATTCACAGGAAATGGCTGGCAGATCTACAATTGAGCTAGTGTGACTTAAGCACAGCTCATTTAAAGTAAATGTGATTTCTGCATTGTGTGTCCATACTGCCAGAGGTGGTTTTCCATTGATCAGTCTGTGTTAGCTGAGTCCCATAGCCAGAGGTGAACTCCGAAGCAGTAATCATTAATAGCCCTGTGGCTCTGTTTCCATATTTATCATATGTTTCTTCTTTAACGTCCTCGTGCCAGTACAGTGTAATATCGTGCTTATTATTTGTTGGTATTTTTTCTGTCACATTTTTTTATTTGACTGTTTTATTCACTCACTTTGAGGCTGATACGCTTAATGAGGTGTGAATGACATTGTCGATAATGGACTTTGCCTCATGGTAACCTAGCAAAATTAGAAGGTGTGTACCTTCACTCAGAAACAGCACAGACATGCAGAGGTCAGGGACGTGAGCTTGTAGACTCGGTTTCCAAGTGTGGAACTGCCTTAGTACCTTTGAGCATGGGGAGTTAACTTGAACCGCTTCAATAGATATCCAGCTGTACTAATGGATAGTATGCCAAAAATGTGCACGTAATCTGGATGAAAGTGTCGGCTCATTTTTTTTTTGCTGACAGAAAAAGGAGGTAGATGATTTTCCTCCTTGTCTCTGGGGAACAGCGCAGAGCTACTGTCCTGAGTTGCCTCTTTTTCCCACCGGCTACCACCCCCAACCCTCCCCAATTCCACGGCCCTTGACTGAATCATATTTCAGACTGGCTGAATCCCTCCCCCAAAGCCTCCTCCAACCCCCACCCCCACCCCCACCCCCATTCCCCCTCATGAACCCGCTTAGTCATGAAGATTCCGCTGAACGCCAGAGTCAAATAAACCCGCCGTGAAAACAAACGGGTGGCCGCACCGATTAAAACTCGAGAGCTGGGAAAATACGCTGCGGACGGACGGGGGTGGGGGGGGGCAGACGGGGAGATAGGGTGGGGTGGTGGGGGGGGTTTATATCTCATTAATGCCCCAGGGGTCTGGCTGACTTGGGGGCTGCAGGCTGACCAAAAAAAAAGAGCGAGAGAATGAAAGGAAAACATAACCGATAAGAGAGAGGCCGCTGATAAGGCGAAAATCGGGATCGGTTTGTTTTCACAGCCCAGTGAATTAGAAACACTGTTTAACAAAGTCAGCCAAGACAACATAAACTTTCACCATCAGGCAAAACCATATTAGTCATCTCATTTCTTAGGTACACGTGTTATGTAATATATGTTACAAATACATTTTCTTGAAAATTATATGTGTTAGCCATGCTTGATGGTGTTGACTCAGTAATTTTAACTGGGTCTGGCAACAGCTGCGCAGCTCAGTTAAACAGGCCCCCGATGCAAATTTTATGGGAGTTTTTTAATTAAAACCACACCCGATGGAGGAGTCAATAAACTGCGCCGGACAGGTAGGCGAATGCGGGTGAGCTGCTGCAGGATGAGGCAACCCAGCGGTGAGTCACTCGTAATTTATGGGAACCCACAGGCAACAGGGTAGGTGGAAAAAAACTGGTAGTGAAATAGCATTTATTCAAATTTAAGTGTGCCTTACTGACATAACTACACATAGGCAGAGTATTACTAGAGAAGGCTTTTACGTGAAATATGAATACAGATGGCCCCCAACTGGGGTTACGTTCCGATAAACCCATGGAAGTGGAAAATATCGTAAGTCGAAAATCCATTTAATACACCTAATCTACCAAACACCATAGCCTCTCCTAGCCTTCTTTAAATGTGCTTAGAACACTCACATTACCCTACAGTTGGGCAAAATCATTAACACTAAGCCTGTTTCATAATAAAGTGTTGAATATCTGATGTAATTTATTGACTACTCTTCTGAAAGTGATACAATCACTCCATGGTAAAGTCAAAAAATCGTTAGTCTGACCATCATAACCGTGAATTACATAGGATATGTTTACACATATTCTCAGTTATTTTGGTCATTCTAACTTGCAGGGTTAGAGGCTTACTTCTATGGTAGGTCAATGCCATTGTAACCCTTGAGCAAGGTGTTTCACCTGAAGAGGCTCAGTGGATATCCAGCCATGTAAATGGATAGTGTTTAAAAGTGTAATGTTGGGTACGTGGGCCTGGATAGTGTCTGCTAAACACCTGCAATGTAATGTCACTGTTTGAAAAATACAATGGCGCACCCTGGTAGCTCATCAGGTAGAGCACTTGCCATGTAAAGTCAAGGCCTTACGACAGCGGCCAGGCTCAGATCCAACCTGGGCCCTTTGCTGCATGTCCTCCCCTGCGTTTCCTGTCTGTCTTTCTACTGTAAATGTCAAATAAAGTGGAAAAATCCCCCCAAAAAAATACAATAACAGTCTAAAACCATCCTGGCATTTTTTATTTGTCTGCTACTCCCTTGATGTGAAGCGAGGCAGGGCTTTTTGGAGAGGAGAGATGATGGAGGGATGGGATGGAGTGATTGGGGCTTTTAGAGGAGAGGAACAATGGAGGAATAGAGAGATGGAAGCTCTCTGACCGTATACCTTGGGGTGTTCACCAATGATGACCCAAGAGCAACAAGACAACACGCCATTGATGGACAGAGCTGGCCTGGGCCATGGTGATGGACTGGCTGGCAGTCTGCTGAAGTCTTTATAGGAGACAGAGAGGGAGAGAGAGAGAACGGGGAGAGTGAGAGGGGGAAGGAGGTCTGAATTATGGGGGGGTGCATGACAGAGAGCGGTTTTATGTATTTATGTTCTCAGATATTTTGGCAACCCCGATGACTCCTGTAATGCTGGCGTAGCCTTTCTGAATCCTTGAACCCTTGTGAGAAAAAGGGAGGAAAGAGACGGAGGGAGGAAAGAGAGAGAGGGAGGTACAGAAGGAGAGAGGGAGAGAGGGTGGGGGGGTGGTCAGTAGCTGTCACTCGGCACACATGGTTTTCCTCCTGTGGTTTCCCTCCCCAGTACGATCCCAGTGTGTGTTTCCTGGTGTGTGCTTTGGAGGGGATTTGGGCGTGTGTGTAGGAGGACGTACAGAGAGCAGATGCCGTACTGAACTCCGGTCAAACCGCACACTGGGGGGATGGAGAGGGTCTTCGGCTTTGGGTTGGTCCCTTTGAACTCGCAGAGCGTTCGTCATCAAGCCTTGGGTGCGGGGTTGGATGGGGAGGTTCAAAATAGAGAGAGAGCAGTGGAAGGGAAGAAAGAGAAGAGGGGGTACAGGAGGAAGCACACGCAAACCGTCACACACACACTCATATGCATTTACAAAAAACTGTCAGGGAACACACACTCAGACATATATGTACCAATGCATTTAGACAATTGGATAAAGACTGGCAAAAACACATACTCACACCCACACACACACTCACACATGCACAAACAATTACTGACACACATAAAGGTATGTGAAAACACATCTACACATATGCATACAGACATACTCTCAGACATACAGTCAAACATACGCACACTTCACACACACACACTCACACACACGCATTCACACACACACACACACACACACACACACACACACACACACACACACACACACACACACACACACACACACACGTGGGCGTAGCTCCTGACCCCGGCACCCTCTGCAGGAAGACCAGACCATGTCACTAGCCCCACAGTGACTTCCTGCACCGGCTCCCTCTCTTTTATCTTGCTCTCCGTTTCCGGAAACTTCAGCGGGGCCGAAAGGGTTGATCCAGCTCCCGCTCCCGATCTCACATCTGCCACACACGCCCTGAGGAGTAGGTCTCCTCCCGTTATCTCCCGCAGCAAGGAGGAGACAGTCCCCTCCATGGTATCCCACTTTGCATGCGGTAAACTGTGGGTCCTGTTTTAGACTTCCCCACAACCACAACACTCGTACAATTAGACCAACCAGCTGTTTGACCAAACCTCATTATCAGCACAGCGATGCTTGTCATGTAGTGGAAAGATGTAGTCTTGTTTTCTCCACTGCTACCAGGCTCAAACAAGCTCATCCTACTGCTGTTTGACCAAACCTCCCCTTCAGCGCAGAGGCGTTTTTCCTGTGGTGAAAAGGTGTAGCATTTGTGCTCTGGGCCGAGGCTTGAGGGGGGAGACTTCAGGGGAGTTTAAATTCACTGTTTGGTCTGGGAGGGGCTGTCACCTGTTGTCAGGCTCTTGAGGTGAGCCCTATTCATTTCTCAGTCCGGTGTAGTAAAGCTCTGCCCTTGTTGATGTACTTTGCTAATAAAATAATGGCTATAATTGCTAACTCTGACTAATTCCACTATAAATTCAGCAGAGTGAGGGCCAAGGCTAACCACTGTCAGAAGTCTGCTTGCACCAATCAGAAAACCACCACCAGAGAAGGTAAGAAAGCTATTCAGATGTCCTAGCAAGAGTTTGTATGTCTGGAATCAACACTAGCGAGTGACAAGCATCCAGTTGCTCCTCCCCACAACAAAATGACTCATTAAAATTCCAAATGAGTGGTGGACAGACATAAACTGACAGCCCTCAGGGAACGCTGTTGATGTCCGCGGTTGCCTTTTCCTTGTTTGGGTTACCACATGCGCCAAGAAGCGTTGGTTTAGGAGTGCTTAATTAGGAATTGTAACGGGGGATATGGCTTGCCAGCTAGCCTGAGACACGCTGTACTCATGGATGGGCTGAACGTTGGTGGAACATCACAGTTACATTGTAGCAGCTTGATATTGTTCCTGTAGTAACATTGGTGGAATGTTGCACTTACAATGTAACAACAGCACACTGCTTCTGCAGCATCGTTTGTGGAACGTTATGCTTACATTGTTGCAAGGTTTTTGCTAGTGTTTCTATGGTAACTCCATGCCATTGTTAAATGCTTAACAGGGACTTTATGCATTAAAGAAAGTGTTGGCACCCACTGGAGAGAAGGGATGAGGTAAATTTTGCGCTCATGTTGGCGGAATGTTGAGGTCATGCTGGTGGAAAGTTACACCCATGTTGTAGCTGTCAGGTTCCGGACTGCCAGCAATGTCCTTGGGTTTTTGTAGTTGTTCCTTAAATCAGCAGCCAATTTAAGGTTCTTTCATTAATCGGTAACATAAAACTCATCGCTTTAAGTGCTGAAATGACACCAAAAACGATCAACCAGCACAGACCTCCAGGACCGGAGAATGACAGCCCCTGAAAGGAAAGAATTTGTCCCAATATGAGAGACTGAAGCCACTGGCTCCCAAGCCTCCTGCCTTCCCCCTCTCATAAAGTGCAGCTCCAAGAGTTTCCCGTCAGCAATTACTGCTGATTACAGCCCAGCGCTGCTTAATTAGCATCAACATCTGTGAGCAAAGAAACAATACCACTGTGACATCATGGCAGACACACGGGATACTGACAGCAGCCTGGAACGAGGATGAGAGGGGCAGTTTTTCCAGGCCAAACGCTGAGCTAACGCTCATGAAATGTTTATGCAATGCTCTTTTACGACCGGGGGGTGGGAGTTTGTAGGGGGACTTTTCCGAGAAGCATGGCGAAAGGATTTAATTCATTATACGGGATTTGTCCGTCCTCGTTATGTCAGTTTCTGTGTTTATTGGGTGCGCTTTGCTGAGTGAGTGACCGGTTGATTTCAGTTTTTACATTTGCCTTGAACTCAAAATGTTCACAAAAAAACAAAAAAGAAAAATAGCAGCTTAAAAGCAGAATTAAACCACAATGCAATAAGCAAACCCTGAAACCAGCTTGCAGTATGTCACAAGGAGCAGAGTGGGGTTCTTTATTTTGGATGGGGGGGGGGGGATGTTTGGGTTGATTATATAAATGAGTGTGTGTGTTTAAGCAGATCCTCTCGGCTGCCAGTCTGGAGCTGAGCTGGCACGTTTGTCCGGCCAATTTGGGCATGCGTTGGCATGATGTGTGCGGGAGACAGGCTTGATGTTTCGTGGTGTTCTAACAGGAAGAGGGGGAAGTGAGACCCCCCCCCACCCCCACACACCCCACCCCACAATCCCCCCGCCTCCCCAACAGGGGCGCCGCTCACCTCGCACCGGAGCCCATAAATGGGAGAAAGTGGCCTCTCCGCCGCGCTTCTCTGTGTCTATAAAAGGATGCCGACTCCGGGTTCTGGAGCAGGAGGTGTCAGTGATTTACGGAACCGGACTGGGATGAGCCCAGGAGCCACAGCAGCTCTCACTGTCAGGTGGAGAGAGGGAGGAGGGAGGAGGAGAGGGAGTGTGTGTGTGTGTGTGTGTGTGTGTGTTAGAGAGAGAGAGTATGTGTGTGTGTGTGTGTGAGAGAGAGAGAGAGAGAGAGAGAGAGAGAGCATGCGTTTTCATACAAGTAAGAGAGAGTGTGCATATGTGCGTGTGTGTATGCATGCAAGTGTGCATGTATATGCTCACGGAAGAGATCCCTGGCTCAGACACACAAACACACACACACACATAAGCACACTCTGTACCCCTGGCTCAGAGACACACACGCACACACACACACACACACACACACACACACACACACACACACACACACACACACACACACAACTCTGTCCTGTCCTGGCAGAGTTCAGTGGGTCCAACCCAAAGCCATCTCTGTTTCACCAGCGTACAGGATGACTGGAGTGTGCTAGACCATCTTTTCTTCCTACACACACACACACACACACACACACACACACTCACACACACACACACACACACACACTCACACACACACACACACACACACACACACTTCAGGCTTAAGATTCGCTTGCTCAGTGAATGCATTTTTCCATGACCCACTTCTTACCAAAATGTAGGCTAATGTATCCAAGTTTTCAAATATGACATACTTTTTAAACACATGCCAAAATACCTGCATGTCTGCTCACCCCTTCCGTGTTTAGTTTAATTAGGCTGAATGTGTATGGATGTGGCTACAACACATGACTGCATGTGTATATTATGTGCGCAGTGTGTGTACTTTAGTGCAATGATTTACTAGTTTCTTAATCTCTGAGAGAGCATGTGGAAAAGTTCTTTCACTTTTCTGGCCTTGGGTCCTTGCAATCTGATTGGTGCCACCAGAATCCTGGTGTCCCATTTGATTGGCTAATGAGCTTTATCAGAAACACTCAACCAATTGCAGGATCCATCAGGGGCAGGGTCACATCCCTAGGGGTGGGACAGCTATACCACAGTAAAACTACAAACTAGACCAGTTCATCATTATGAGGCTGCAGACACAGGCTTAACTAAATTATACAAACCAAAGCATTTGGTTTGCGTACAGCTGTTTTGCTTGTGCAAAAAAACACTAAGGGCACATTTGATTGGTTGAAGTAGTTCATTTGCTCCAATCACAAATCATTTCACTGAAAAGTGCACGTGCAAAAGTGCAAGTGCTGAAGGCGTTTATCTGGCCCCATAGTTGTTTGACTATATGTCTGTGTGCTGAAGACAGGCCACATAATCTACTGCAATTAAACAACATGCTTTACGGCCTTAAGGTACACATGAAAAGTAATTACTGTTTCTGTGGACCACACCTGTCTAAAACGTAACCTAAAGCTACATTCAGATATGGAAAGTGAATAATGTTTTCTACATAAGTGTGCAGTGTGTAGTGTAGGTAGTGGGGAGGCTTATGAAAGGTGCTTTACAATGTGTGTCTTCGTGTGTGCGTAGTGTTTAGTGTTTGCATTTCGTAGCTTGTGGTTTGGGAAGAGTTGTGCTACGGCGCGTGTGTTTGCGTTTGATGGTTGAGTGAGTTTGTGTCCACGTGCACGTATCCAGCGCAGGACTCTCCCCGCAAGCGATGATGCGTCCCAGCCTGCCTCTGTGTAGACCAGTGCTACAGTCGAACGCGAGCGCCGAATTTCGAATCCACCTGGAACTTTCCAGTCATTTGTTAGCTCTTCTAAGCCCGGAGGGAGACATCAACCTCTCCGTCTGTCTTTTTCACTGACCCCCTTTCCCTCCCTCTCTTTGTCTCCTTTTTTTTAGCAGGGGGTTTTTGTTATGTGTTTTTTTTTGTCGTTGTGTTGTTTTAGTTTATCCTTTTGATTTCTTGTTCTCTTCGGGCTCCACAGACTACAGAAGCTTTATATGTTTCAGTGTCTCCGCCAGGTCGCTCTCAGTTTTTCTTTCTTCTTCCTGTCTCTTTTTTTGCCTCTCTTTCTTCACCTCCATGTCTTCCCATCTTGAATCGCTTTTCTCTTTCCCTCTCTCTCTCTTTCTCTTTTCTTCCCCTAACTACCCCTCTCCCCACATCAGCCTTTCTCTCCGTCTCCTCCTTTTCGCTCCCCCCCCCCTCCTGTTTTTCACTGGCTCTCCATCAGATTCCTGGAAAGAGTCTTCTGTACTGGCATGTTTCTTTGACAGCAGTAATAGTTGGATTTTTAAGCTCACAGCACTGAGACTGCGCTCAGATAGCACAGAGGACCTCAGTTACGCCACCCCCCGCCCCAAAGAAATCCACGCCCCGTCCCGTCCTCCACAGAGTGTGCTCTCTCTGATAATGCTGAATAACTGGCCTCCCTGACCCACTGAGGACGTTTTAACACAGCAGAGGAGTCCTCAGGCAGTCAAACATCTTACCAAACATGAGCCCAGGGAGCTGGAGCAGGGGAGATACCGCAAAGAAACAGACTTTGAAAACTAAAAGCTGCATTTTTCGAATTCCCAGGTTGTGTCATGGCACTGTTGTTAAGTTCCCCAGACTGAATTTTCCTTGCACATCTAACAAAACCATATAGAATATATGCTTTTGTGAACTATTTAAGCAGAAAGTCCAACAATACTGACAAATTCACATAGTCATAGTTTGCAGCCTTCTCAAACATCATTCCTTAACTCCCTTAAGACATTCCTAAAGATCCAGGTAGCATTTTTTTGTGTAATGTAGTTGGTCCCCCAAGAATAATCTCTGCCCCCCACCCCCACCCCCTGTGCATTCCAAATGAACCGGACCCCATTATAGAAGATCCTAATGTTTTCCAATAGTTCCAGAATGTTGCAGTGAGTCTAACATCACTGTCACAGTTGTGTTCCGTCCCAGTTTTACAATGTTCCTTTTTCGATCTATTTTTTGGGGTCGGTATTTTAAATCTTCATCGCTGACATGTCAGAAAAGAAGCCACTGTGTGGCCTGAGCGGACACGCCCGGTCAGCACCGTTCAGAAAAAGAGTGATGGCACGAAATACTTGCGCTGACCACTAGCCGACGCAGCGGACGCCATGCCAGATAAACCAGATCTGTTATTATGGTTACCGAAGTCAAAACAGCAGGTAATTTATCGACTCTTCATTTTTTTTTTATCCCTCAACAGTTAATGCCGTTTGCTCGCTAGACCAAAAAACACCATGGTGATGTGTTTTATTTTTACTTTTTTTTTTCTGACAGTGACCAGTTGCAGAACATTCCACTGGCGCCGTGCACATCGCTCTGCTGGAATGCTCCTTGAGAGAGCAAACGCAAAACATTCAGGCTAAATAACACAGTGAACTGAGGCTGTGCGTGCTTGCCTCAGACAAAAAATCAACTCAACATACCAACTTTGTGAATGTGTCCCTTGCCTTTAACGTAAAACCCTGAAAGCGTTTTGTTAGAAAAAAAAAAAGGCTGCAGTCCAATGTACTAAATCTTCTGCCCTCAAAAGCTTTGCATGCAGACTTCACTTTAGTGCATGTGACACTCCACCAATCAAACACAAGTATACACTGAAATGATTGTGTTTAATTGGCTGAGATTCACGTGTTTCCCAAGTGAGGTTTTTAGTGAAGTGTTCAAGGGCAGAGTGAATGGATTGGACTGCAGCTTAAGACGGCAGATTATGCATTGTGTTGTGAATGTTTATGACACAGCTCTCAAACGTGTTTTTGTTATGAAGGAGGACTCTAAGTAGAATAGGGACAGTTAGGTCATGGGTCGTTAGAAATTGCACAACAACAATCCTAAGTGACAGAGAAAAATCTCCCCCAGCACCCGAGTCTCCCATGCTGTGGTAACTGTAGACATGAGGGCGGTTTGTGTGGCAGTGATCTAAAACACAGGTGCTACGCTAGCGTTAGCTCATCTCTGACTCTGCACCAAGCCCGGCAAAACTGACGATTCACTCCTTTAAATAAGATCCCTTAAATAAAAGGGGCCTGACAGCGTCTAATTTTACAGTCCAATCTCGTGGCACAATAATGTAAAAAAGGACCGTATTGTGCTAACTAACTGGCACATCATTTCATTTCAACCCAGGATGAATGTATTGTATTTGTGAAATTTGCCACTTGCCGTTTCTGATTTCTGCTGACGTCTTTGAACACTTAGGCCCATTATGCAAACCCCAGATAGATGTACAGTAATATTTAGTAAATTTGGTAGATTTAGTAAATGCGTGCATGAGAAACACAGCAGTGACGGTTTTTCACTTAAAATTAGCAAGCAGAAGCAGCACAGGCTTCATGTTTTTTTCAAATATAGTTATTTATGTAACCTAACTTTAACCAGGAAAGTCCCACTGAGGATTCAGCATTGCCTAATAGGAGAAAACCGCCCTAGAGGACAGCAGGAGACACATAAAATCATACTTCATCACCGCAGCGCTGCTATATTACAGATAGCGTGTGCTCCTCTCAGCCCCCATCGAGTTACATCTTTTGATTTGGGCCACAATAAAAAAAATTCTAATATTAAAGGAGCAGGTAGATTGACAGGTAGAGTGTCTCTGTTTCATTGCTGTTTACGCTGCTGTGTTGGGCTGCTGTGCTGGGCTGCTGTGCTGGGCAGCTGTTCTTGGCTGCTGTGCTGGGCTGATGTGTTGGGCTGCTGTGCTGGGCTGCTGTCTTTGGGCCTATGAGTTTTGAGGTAATTGGATGCGAACACAGGATAATGACTTTGTGGGTCGTCACTTTGCAAACAAAGAGGGAAAAATAAATGTATAAAAACTCTGGTTCCAGCCGCAGATTCCTCCCAGGCCTGGGAGACGGGTGGTTGTCGTTGCTGTTGATTTTTTTTTGTTTTGTATGTCTGTGTTTTATTGCGAAAGGGTCTGTTTCCTGATGCTAAGAGCCTGATGCCTTTATTTGGTCATTAGTTTCGTTTCCACATGTGTTCGTCCGTCTGGCCCTTTTCTTGTTTAGTAAACAACTAAAGAGCAGGATTGAGGCTGAGGAGGTGCGGAGGAACATGCTGTTCTCCTGGGTCCAGTAATGAAGTGTTAACATAGGCCATACCGAGATCCACATGGCACAGAGGAAAGAGTGGCACAAACACGGCAATGAACTACGCTAGCTGATCTGCACGATCATTTGAAAGATCGCCTATGTTTTGTATGAGTGGGCGCGTGTCAGTTTTAGTAAAATCGCTTTCTGTTGGTGAACACAAGTGCAAGTCATAGACTCTGAAAGCAAAGTTATTTCAGGGTGAAAGGAGATGTCAGCTGAAACAACACCCCCCCGCCCTAAAAAAAGGCCTAGTCTCAACCCCCAAGGGCGTTTTTCCTCGGTGGTATCACTACTGACCAAAGAACGAATGAATGAACCAGTGAACATGTGCTACCATATTGGCAATGTGATATCTCTTGCTGTTGTTCCGAGCTTTGACTGTGACATCATCACCCATGACCCCTCGACCTGAGCCACACACTGTGCCCCTGGCTCAAACCCCGCCCCTGACCCTTGGCTGACCTTTGACCTGACGCTCTGGCTCAGATGCTCAGGGCCCATGACATGCACCAGTGGTGTTGAGTAATGCACCGGCCGCCCAAAGAACGGGAAATCACTGTCAACTTCTGCATTTAATATGCATAGGGCAGCCTGCAGCCTGTAGCCTGCGCACCACTTTGGCTCTCTTCAGGAGGGAAGTGTTTTAACTTTACCCTCAAATGCAGAAATGCAGTTCAATATCATAGCCACACCTGGCACTGCTCAGTTACTGCTGCTAGATATGGTACCTTCACTCATTCACTCTCACATTCTCTTATATTACCTCAATAAATTTCTCGCTCATCCTCTCTGTCACTCACCCATTAACTCAGTCACCTTTTCTCTCTCACTCACTCACCCACTGGTCCACTATCTCACTCACTTGCATTTGCTATGTCCGTTTACACATGCATTCATTCTTTCATCCACTCTCTCGATCCCACTACCTTTCTTTAATTCAGTCATTCGCTCTGTTACTCACTTAATGATTGAATGAACATCAGAGCTATTGACTGACCAGCAGAATTACTGGCTCTTGAATTCCACAATCCCAGAATTCCGAGATCTTTTTTCCACTGAGAGGCTGTTCAGCAGAGCCTGTTCAGCTCTTCCTCTGTACTATGTGTTTTTTAATTTTTGTTTCTGTTTTCTTTTGTCTTTGTATAGCGTAAACATAGGATTGATAGGGCTGCCAGTAAGAATGTGTTATGTAAAAAGGGTAGGTATAATAAGCT
>CM040750.1:34701885-34899385 GCA_022829145.1 Albula goreensis
TGTGTGTTTCTGATTGTGTTCCTGTGTGTGTGAGTGTGTTTCTGAGTGTGTGTTTGTGTGCATGTGTGTATGAGTGTATGTGTGTTTCTGATTGTGTTCCTGTGTGTGCGTGAGTGTGTGTGTGAGTGTGTATTTGTATATGTGTATGAGTGTGTGTGTGTGTGTGTGTGTGTGTGTGTGTGTGTGTGTGTGTGTGTGTGTGTGTGAGTGCAGCTGTCTGACTGTGCTCCCTGAATGTCTGGAGCTCCCACTTGCCATTGTCCCCCTGAACTGGTCAGCCCTGCTCCCTCCTGTGTTTATTTTTCTGTCCTTGAGTACCCCCTTCTGTGCTCTCTTTCTCTCTCTTCCTCTCGCTTCCTCTCTCTCTCTCCCTCTCTCCGTCTGTCTTTTCTTCCCATCACTTCAGCTGTGTTTAGTCCAGGAAGTGAAGGAAGTCACATCTCCTCTGAGAGCCATGGGGGGTTGTGTGTGTGTGTATGTGCATGTGTGCGTGTGTGTAAGTGTGTGCGTGTGTTAGTGTATCAGTGTCAGATATATATAAAATATCCTCTATGTGGATAAAGGAGACAGGAAAAGACCAATGTATAATTTAATTTTGAGAAGTATGTACATTGTTTTGTGTGCATGTGTGTGTGCCATTGTGTGCGCTAGTATGTGTGTGTGAGAGTGTGTGTATGTGTGTGTGTGTGAGTGTGTGTCCTGCATTCTCCCGCTATCCTGCATCCTTTGTGGGGATCAAGGAGACAGGAAGAAAACAGCTTTACAGCTTAATTTAGTGTGTGTGAGTGCATAAGTGTGTCTGTGTGTGTCTGTTGTATGTGTGTGTGCGTAAAAATCATATCCTCTGTCTGGATTATGAGGACAGGAAAAAGGGAAAATTACAACTTAATTTGGAGGTGTTTGTGCATGTGTCTGAGCATGTGTGTATGTATGTACTGCACTATTTATATCCTGTATGGTACATCCTCTTCATGAATAAAGGGGACAGGAAAAAATATAGCATTCCATATTAATTTGGTTAGGAGCCGGAGAAGAGCCCATTCCCCACAGCGACCCCCACCCCCCCAAGTCGTTGGCCGCAGTCTCTGTGGTCACTCAGGTCACCGTCCAGCAGGAAATGAATTCACACTGGCCAGCACTGTGACAAAGGAAGAGTCTCATCAGAGCTATGACCGCGAAATAGTGATGCAGAGCAGGGGTATGTGGAGGAATCCTGGGATACGCGGTCCCCCTCCATAGAGAGCCATCCCTACCTCTACCCTCCATTCTGCTCTGCCTTTCTTCCCCGTTCCTCCGCTCTCCTTCTTTCTTTTTTTTTCAGACTCCCTGGAATCCCTGCTGTGTCTTTTCCTGGTCTGACCCGATGAGTCTGTGCTTTTTTCTCTGCTTCATACGCTAGGCTAATCATTTCCAGCTTTGTTGCTAATTTGCCTTGGAAAGTTACCAGATATTTGTAAAAGGCCGATATGGTTTTTAGATCGAGTTTCATCCGGAATTTCTGTTTTTCATGCAATAAAAAAACAAGTACAGTTTGAATGAGATTGCTGTATTTTGATGAGTGGGTACCTCTACTGAGGAACTTTGTGACACAGGATATAACAGCATAGCCATAGCTAAGATACTAGCGCCTCTCCAGAAATGTACCTTATCAATGTCCTGCTATGATCCCTTTTCAACGCCTACACTAAAAATCTAGATCAATATTTACAATTAAAATATGATTCTCTTCAGAGGTTCCATTGGCGAGGCAACAATTAGCCAGCCTCGCTGGGGTTCGATACGGGGTAAGCCGGCTGAACTAGCTCCGTTGGCCTCATCGCAATAGTGCCCTCCCTGTCATGCTTGGGCGCCTGTATACTGACTACGTCTTCCTCTGACGTCATAGGCAGCGTGCGGTTGGTGGTGCGGCCGCAACGTGAAAAGAAGCGAGAGCGTCGTCACGTGAATCGGAGGAGTCACGTGCTCGACCTCTTCTCCCACAGCTGTCAGGGCGGGAGCTGCGGTGAGGTCAACCAGTTCAGTTGAACATTCGGGTTGGAAAAAATGGGAAAAATCGGGGGAAAACATATAATTCTCTATCATAAACTATCTGATTTCCAAATAAGACATAATATTTTGCATCCTGACTTTCGCCTGTTTACTTTTATGAATGATAAACACTGACAAACTGAGATGATTTTAGAAAAGAAAATTGTAATACACTTAGGAATTAGGAGCACCAGCAAGTTGGTTAGCTTTCCTGCTCTGTTGTCTGACAATGTACAAACTGGAAAATAATAATAACTAGGATAAGTATATGAAAAATGAAATATGAAATTACCAATGAATATAGTAGTGTGGTATACCAGTGCAGTATCAGGTGACGCATAGTGAAGTTGAAGAATTACGTTTGTCCAAAACTGGCAGAGTGCTTTGGGAGTGTTTGCAAGGGTTTATCTCTGGGCTTTCATCTTCATGAGAAACTGTCCTGCATTATTGCTGATTCCTGACAACTGTGGTGCATTGTATGTCCCTCGCACTTACTTCATTCTGAGGAAACTTGCATGCGAGCCAAATGAGCTCCGCAAGTACACGCTGAGGCGCCCGTAGCTGTAATGAATGTGTTCGCTTTCCGTCTGTTGTGCAACAGCTACTTTGGAACGGTCTGAGCAGCTTGTCACGCATTATTAAAATGTATTGGCGTTGCACAAATGTTTGCGAATGCTGCGTTATTGCCGGAATATTATGGATTAGACCCCTCGTAGTCTGGGAATTTAGACGGTCAGATCTGGAGAGAAACGCGTGCGCGCGACACACTGTCTGGAAATACTGCTTACTGTAGCAGACACCACGGGAGCCAGAGAAATGGCAGCTTACACACAGTGTTTGGCATGTAGTTTGGCGCATTTGAGACACGCTTACCCTTGATGTAGCTTGTGTTTTAACTGCCATTTGGAATTGCTTCCTTCACTTTATAACCATTATGACTGAGCTGATGTGGCTGGTTAGAAAATATTGGTGGCACCCCAGAAATTATCCTTCTGCATTGTACTGCAGTGTAGACTTAGTTTAAAAGGATAGCTCCTGTTTCAGTGTTTATAGGGGAGAGGGAAACTTCACGAACCCCATAATGGGTGGAGCCATCATGTCCTTGTCAATTGGTGTCTTGTGTTGGAAGCCAATCAAATGGTTTGCTGTCCTCAGCAAATTGACATGACTGGTTCAGATAAAAAACTTGCTGTCCCAGCAAATGATCGCCAGCAATGGGAAAATAAGGGTTTAATGACACCATAAGTAGGTGGAGCAGCCGTGTGCGAGCAGTACTCAGTCAAATCTTTTTTGATTGGTTCAAAGAGGTAAGCAATTGACAGGTTGTTGTGGCTCCGACCATTATGTGGTTCATGAAACTCCATTTTACCATTGCTGGTCACTGGTCCACCCATTTTTTTGGGAATTGGTTCAGCCTCACTTTTTGCCCTCGGTGTTCTTGTGTCCTCTTTTTACCTCGGTGTGAAAACCTGAAAACAGGAAAAGGTCCGCCTGAAAAATGTAAGTTTTGGGAATATTATTGCGAGGACGTGGAGCGCTTGTCAGGATGAACTCATTGGGTGAAGGGAGGGGAGACGTTTCGGGCTTCTATTTATGCGTCACCATGGAGATGACTCTGTCAAAAAAAAAACACACACACACATCTACTGGAAATGACTTTAAACGGCTATTCATTCCAGTCAATTCCCATTTGGCAGGTTACCCGCGATCGCCAGGTTACGTAATGCTATTTTTTTGGGCAAAAAAAAAAAGGAGCACCATCTTGCCAAGGAAAGAGGGAGATGGAGATATTCGACCCAGTTTCCCACTGGAGAAAGCGAGGGATCACACGGCAGCCGATGGACCGGAGCCCGCAGCTTATCGTGTGAAACTTCAAAAAAATGAGCAAAAAAAAAACCGAGCCATTCTCATCACTGCCATCATGAAGAAAATACCACATAGCATTTTTTGGTTCCATTACCATAATTGAACATACTGTAATATATTGCAAATATATGGAGGTTTGGTGAAACAGTATGATCAGATACATTTCAAAGCAATGCTTTTTCCAATATGTGCCAGTATATGAAAACTGTTCTTACATAGTATAGTTGCTAGATAGTATAGATGTAATTGCAACATCTTAGCAAGTATATTTTGTTTTGGTATATATAGTTATGAGTCACTTTGAGACAGAGTTTGGCCCTGCCGTCAAGAGATTTAGGCTAATAATGGATCTCCCTTCTCAGCCCATTTCTGAATACCCATGATGCATTGCGATCAGCAGAGATGCGTGGGATAGCTGTCAGAACCCACACAGTCTTTTGCAAACAGGAGGGAGGGACGGGGCCTTTGAAGTCTTCTCGGCTGTCTAATTTATTGCCAGCTGGTACTACTCATTTTCTGTGTTTTTTTTGTGTTGATCATGAGTTTTGTTAACACACTGAAATGAATCATTTGTCTGGTCCCATATCAAAAAACAGTAGGAGGAGAACAATGCTTTTCCCTAAAAAAAGAGACACAAATCTATCTCACAGCTGACTTGTTTTTATACGTAATTATTAATTATGTATGAGCTAGCGAGGCATTATTTTCATCACCTTGGAAACAAAACCAACATGTTGAGGGACATAATAGGGATATGAGTCTCCACGTGTGGCAGAGATAATCGCCTGGATTCATGGCATCATCGCTTATGTTGGTCGCTGTGGGCAGCCCCCCACCTCACAAAAAAGGGGGCAATTTTCGTTGAAACCCTACCCTACATCCCATAATTTATGTTGGTTTTTGGCATTAGTGCTGATGCAGAGACTACGCCTGAGGGAGACCACCTGGAAATGCCCACTACGAGGTAACAGGAGCCGCGTGATCTTGGGAGCAAATCATGAGCTTAAGTCAGAACCATTTTGGCTGATTCTGGAGCCATTTTGGCTCAGAGCAGGAGCCATTTTGGCTCTGTGGTTCTGGGCTTGCCAGCCCAGAGCCCTCGTTACTGGCTTAATTAGAGGCCTCCTGTGGGTCCTGAGTTTATTCATCTCTCTCCTGATTGGCCAGATGGGGCGGCACACTTGTGATCAGACGGCCTTGAGCCCTCCCTGCCAGCGTAGCCTGAGGCGTGCTTGCTGTGTGTGATGCCCCAGCGAAAACAGCCGCTGCCCAGAGCAGGTTACCGAGCACGTCTCGTACTCTCAGCAGGGTGTGCCACTGCAGGTGGCCCCCCCTGCTCGCGGGGGGAATGACAGCTGTATGACCCAGGTGCCTGACACACAGAGAGAGATGGCATTTATCCTCCATCGTACTGTAAAACGGACAGTGAGAAACGGAAGGGAGTCCATTTATGTTGGTCAAGGATGTCAAGTTTTGTTTGTCTGAACATTTTTTTTTTCTAAAGTTGTCTTATTGGTTTGTTACACAGGGGAACATTTAAAATGTATCAAATATGTGAAAAATATAAATCGGCATTAAAATATTGGATTTCTTCTGAGGATAGCTTCTCATTTTCAGGACATGTCCTGTCCTAAAGTAGCGACTGGGACAACATTACACTGAAAAAGGTGTAAAACAACAGAAAAAGAGAATTAAATACGTTTGAGAACAGATGACAACAGTGTTCATGATGAGATATAAAGAGGAAGAGAACAGACAGGAAGAAAGGTGTAGAATAGCATCAGAAAAAGGAGAAGTGTGAATAGAAGAGTAGGCCATTGATGGAGAAGTGTGATGAAAAGGACAAACAAGATCAGGTGTGTGTACAGGTGGACGTGTGCTCATATATGTGTACGTGTGAGAGTGTGTATGTTTCTAGAAAACAAAGGCGTGAGGAGAAGTTGAATTATGAAAACATTTTTGCACACATACACTGTGGTGTACTAGTGGGTTTGACTGATCCCGGCTGGAGTTTACTAGGTTGAAGAATTGTTGCTATGACGTGAGATCTTTGCACCTGTAGCCTTCTGGCTTACGTTACCTAAAGGTCTAACATAAAAAATGTACTATATGTTAAACAGAGCATATCATATTTATTCATTTAAATTTTATCCTGGCTCACCTAATCCTTAACTCTTCAGTTTAATTCCATTGTATGTGTTAAGCGCTTTTTACAATAAGTTGTCACAAAGCAGCTTTACGGTTGATCCCTGGCCTAAAACCCCCTCACAGCAAGCCAAGGCCACAGTGGCAAGGAAAAACTCCCAGACAACCAGGAGGAAACCTTGGGCAGAACCTTGAGCTCAGAGGGGGAGCCCATCTGCTTCTGGCCGGCACAGGGTGTGCAACGGGTAGACAGGAGAGTGATGGCTGACATAACTCTTACTGATTCAAATGATAATTGAGATGATAAAAGGAACAACAAGTAAAACAACAGTGATAATAACAGCTTAGGTAGAATAAACAGATTTGCAGTATGACAGTAAATATGGTAACTAGGGTAGCCTATAGCCTAGTGGCTAAGGTAAATGACTGGGAGCCCTGAGGTTGGCGGTTCAAGTCCCAGTTGCTGTTGGGCCCTTGAGCAAGGCCCTTAACCCCACATTGCTCCCAGGGGAGATTGGCCCTTGGTTAGTCTAATCAACTGTAAGTTGCTTTGGATAAAAGCGTCAGCTAAATGACAGTAATGTAATGTAATGTAATGTAATGTAATGTAATGTAGGGTCCAGTTCTTGGCACAAGGAGGGCGGGGCGGGGCGGGCAGGACGGGGAGATAGCTTAAGCAACACTGAAGCAGCATTACTATGACACTCAATCATTGGTTGAGCATTGATGAAGCCACTTCTATCAGCTGAGTTGCAAACTCTTTGCTGTGATTGCATGCGCTTTTGTGACTGGCTCTGGAATTCTGTGCGTATGTTGAGTGTCTGAGTGTAAAGTATAAATGTGGATCAGCTCTCCCGTCCCACAGCATTAATGAGTCCAGACCTTGAACTCAGATTCCAGGAAACTGTCTCAACACGGAATCATTCCTCCGATGGGACAGCGCTGTCGCCGTCCTGGAAAGAGCCTTTGACACTGACCTGCCTGTGGCGATTAGCTCCATGCTCTGTAAAAATAAAAAAAAGGTCCTGATTGTTTTATAAAACAACAGCTCCGACGGCCTTGAGCAGAACAGACAAAACAGGCCAGAACCCTCGAGTCCCCAGGAGAGTGTTGCGTCTGGCTGAGGGTACAGAAGCCACTCCCGCCGAGGAGGAGAGATAGAGAAAGAGACTGAGGGAGAGAGAGAGACAGAGGGAAAAATATAGAGACAGAGAGAGAGGGGGATAGATAGAGAAAGAGACAGAGGGAGAGAGAGAGGGAAGGAGAAAGAGAGACAGTGAAAGGGTGGGAGGGATAGATAAAGAGACACAGAGTGTAAAGGAGGAAGGAAAGGGTGAAAGAGAGAGAATGCCAAGCAGAGATTAATCTGTCAGCAGACCTGGGTGGGGGGGGGGGCACCGCTGAGGGCTTCTCCTGCCCCCCCCATCCCCCCTGCCCTAAGTCCAAGCTCCATGTTGAGTGGCTATGTAAAGTTTAACAGGCCTCCGGGTGGTGCAACAAAGAGACAGAAACACACATGTGTGTGCGTGTGTATATGCGTGTGTATGTGTGTAAAAGAGACGGCTGTGTGTGTGTGTGTGTGTGTGTGTGTGTGTGTGTGTGTGTGTGTGTGTGTGTGTGTGTGTGTGTGTGTGTGTGTGTGTGTGTGTGTGTGTGTGTGAAAAGAGACAGCAGTGTGTGTGTGTGTGTGTGTGTGTGTTTGAGTGAAAAGAGACAGCAGTGTGTGTGTGTGTGTGTGTGTGTGTGTGTGTGTGTGTGTGTGTGTGTGCTTGGGGGCAGTGTGAGGCGGGCGGCTGTCCACAAAGGGAAAATATACTAATTTGCTTGGCGTGAAATGTTACTAAGTCAGCACACCCCGCATTCCTGCAATTTTTGTCTGCGTTACAGTCACAGGCCTGGAGTTACATGAGGTTTGTGTGCAAGTAAGTCAGAGAGAGAGAGAGTGAGAGGGGGAGAGAGTGGAGGGAGAAAGAAAGAGAGAGAAAAGACGAGGGAGGGGGAAGGTGAATGAATGTAAAGGATCTGTGTAGAGGGGGAAACAGAATCCCTGTGGTTTTTTTGGGGGGGGGGGTTAATACAGCAGGGTTCCACAGTCACACAGTCCACCATTTAGGCAGTGATGTCATCACCATCATCATCATCATCATCATTGCTGTCATCATCGTCATTGCTGTCTGCCCTTGCCGTAAAACACCCCCACTACAGTCCCCCCTCCCCTTCCTACTCACTCCCTCACCCCCATGCTACATTCTGATAGCCTCATCGTCATACCTCAGGGGTTATGTAGCTTTAGCCATTCTTTCCTCAGCGCTTAGTTTACAGAGGCAGAAAACTTTCCAGAGTGACTTGCACAGATTGTGCTGTTACACGCTATCCATTCATACAGCTGGATATTTACTGAAGTGAAGCACCTTGTTCAAGTGCAGTTGCCCTACCAGGGAAGTGAAACTGGCAAACAATAAGCAACATATTTGATTTAGCATCAGGGTGAAGGTGGCAGATTTAGCAGGGCAGCTAATTCCATCTGTGGTTCCTGGGAAGATCAGAACTAGTTAAAGGACTCCGTATCTCCAGATAGTAAAACAGATCTTTACTGCATTTGAAACTAATGAAAAGAGTCCCTGTATTTAAAGTGATCATTGTGGGTTAATTGATGTGTGGAATTAAAAGGGCCATGCAGAACGAGGATAAAATAGAAATACGTAAATATGGCGGTCGGTTCGGCATCCCAAGGAGTGCCCAAGCTTGGCAGAAGCTTTCTGTCTCCACACTGCCTGCCAGGCGGAAGGCCCTGCTGCGTTGCCATGGGAATGAGGTTTCCCATGAGGGCAGGGTCGAACCCCGGAGTCACCGCCACCACCCGGCCTCGGGGTCTGCCAAAACCGCCAGCTCTCAGAGAGTTCGCTCACCCTGGCCCCCGTCTGAAAACCAGATCCCTCAAACCCCGCTAAAGATATGACTTGACCCCACCCAGCCCCACCCTGCCCAATCCGGTCCCACTCAGAATGCCCGCCCCCACCCATTGCCACACCCCCCTCTATCTTAGAGATGGGTTTTTTTCCCAGACTGAGCGTAGAAATCACAGGGAGATGTGAGAAGTTATAACAGAGAGGTTGCAGGCTTAGTTCCAAGCTGGGCCACTGCTGCGGCACCTTGAGAAAAGGTACTTCACCTGAATTGCTTTAGCAAACATCCAGCTGTACTCATTGATTATTCTGTAGGAAAACATTTTCACTCTGGACGAGAATGCCTGCTCAATGTACACAGACTTGGGGGGGGCAGTGTTAACATCGATGACAAATGTGATGTCATTGACAGGGAGCCAATCATGATGCAGTAAAGAACCATGTGATGACTGTTCTCTGCCAGGTCACACCTCATTGGTGGCTCTGTTAACATTTGCCTCGGCTTGCGTTCCAGATTGTAAACAGCGAGGCAGAAATGGGAAAAACAGCAGAGAGTGACAAGCTGGAAGGCGGTATTCATAAATCAGACAGGAAGTAAAAAACAGTGTGAAAAGAGCAGAAATAAAGTAGAAAGCGGAGTCTGAAGTACAATTCAGGATCGAGACCAGAAAGACAGTCGAAAGAATGATGTAAAATTGACAGTAAATAGTAAAAAGACTATTGTAAAGTATCAGTGCAGTAGAATGCAGATTGTGAAGGAGGAAGACGGTAGAATGTGGGATGTAAAGCGGAATGGCACTTGAGAGCAGAGTGTAAAGATGAAGGACAGCAGAAAGCAGTGTGTAAAGTAGAAATGTGTAAAGTAGAATGTGGAGTGGATAGTTGTAACCGAGGCAGCAAGGTGACGGACATGGCGGGGGACCGGGATGCCCATGTACGGTCAGTGGGAAACAGGGAGAGCGGGCTCCTGGGACCGGCACTGGGTTTGTTTACGCTGAGAGGAATAATATACTCTCTGCCTCTCATACAGCGTGCCCAAACCACCACCACTACCCCCCACCCCACACACACACATACACACATACATACATACATATACACATACCATACATATGTACACACATAAATACATATACACATACCACACACACATACACACACATACATATACATATACCATACATATGTACACACATACATAGATGCACACACACAACAGGGTCTACTCCTCCACCATCTTGCGGTCTGTGTCTTGCCATCTTTCCTGCCTGCTCTCTGTCACCTCTCCCCTTCCTCTCTGTCTCTCTCTCTCTCTTTCTCCCGCTCTCCCTTTGTAGCCTCTTTACATTCCTATTTCTCTGCATTGCTTCCTGTCATCTTTTTGCTATTCTCTCTCTCTCTGGTATCCCAGCCTTTTCTCTAGAGCACCTCTTTTCTGTTCTCCTCACTTCCTCTCAGTCAGCCTCTCTCTATATATATTTCCCTGCTAAGCACCTTTCACTCACTCTCATTTACCTTAATAATTTCTTCGTCTCATCTTTTCTCCTGCTGTTTTTTTTCCTCTTCCTCCTTTGTCTCCTCCTCTGCCTCCAGCCCTCCTTCTGTCCCTCTATCCTGTACACCTTTTCATTCCTTCTTCCCTCCCTCCATCTCATCTCTCCATCTTTTCTGTCATTTTTCTCCCAGTATTTGCTCTTTCATTTCGCACACATCTTTTCCAGCTCTCTGAAAGGGTGAAGCAGTATGCCGTATGGCCTGAGTGAATGATGCATATCTTTCCCGGCCCAGCAGTTCTGGGTTTTATTATTTTTTGATGTACGTGTTACATTCTTTTATTACAATTCTGCTCCTTTACTCTCTCTGCCTACTTTAACTTAAACCAGCAAAATCCACAGTGAAACATACACACACACACACACATACACACACAAGCACACACACACTCACACATATACACACACACACCACACACATACACACTCTCTGTTACACACACACACTCACACATACACACACTTACACACACATCACACAAACACACACACACCACACGCACACCACACACACACACTCTGTTACACACACACACACACACACTAGTACCACCTCCACTGTCTGCTCTCTACCAGTCACAAAGTGCCCTCCAATCCCTCCATCTGCCTCTGAAAGCAGCCTGCATACTTCTGCCAATGCAAACCAGATGTGAAATTGTAATGTATGTTGTTTTTTTGTTTTTTTTTTTTCCTCTTCCTTCTTGTCCTTCTTCAGAAGGGAAAAAAATATAGAAGTGTAGGCAGAAACCTTGAATCTTTTTTTGTTGAATATCCGCGGCGATTAAGAAAACAAATTCCGATTAATATCCGGGATCTAAAGCCATTTCTTAATGGAGGGTTTTTATGCAAGGTTTGATTAAAATCACGGGGGGGGGGGCGTAGGTGTTTCAGAAATGCTGATGAAAATCTGGATAGCATTGGGGTTGGAAGTCGGGGGGGGGGTGGCTGACAGGGGGGTGGGGGTAAGGGGTGACAGTACATTTAAAACAGGGAATTAAGCAAGAGGAAACAAGACCAACATGCTCTGTGCTGGAACATTTCACACAGGCACCTCTTTGACGCACAGAAACGTCCTGTTAGGCGACTCAGATTTCAGAGTAATTTAAAAGGCGGTATATTTAGACAGTAATCAGAGTAATCAAGAGAGGTTTGATGCCTCCACTTCTTGTGACGCAGTAAAAGTCTGACATGAGACGAGGGAGTACAGGGGTGGGGGGGGGGAGGTATGGGAGGGGGTGATGGGGGGCAGGAGTCCACTTTTGCTCTGTAACCCCTCCCCCCATTTTTGGTGTTTTGTAGTTTAGCGTTCCTCCGTTCATCAGATCTGCTATGTCCTACGCCATGATGACAGAAGGAGGGAGAAACGGTTCACCAGGAAGGCATTCCTGAGTCATCTTTGTTGATTTTTTTTTGGGCAGGGGTTTGGGTGGAGGCGTCGGCCTAACATGCCAGGATGGTTCACTCAGCTCAGGAACTCCGGCATTGCTTTTCATTGTCCCACTGCATTCTGGGATATGAGGTTCCCCAGAGCAGCCAGGACAGTGTGGTAGAACCGCATGGATTGTTGATATTCTATTTTTGGGTGAAAAAAAAAAAGAAAAATTGGCCAGCAAACATCTCACAGCACTGATCCGGGATTAAGTTTCTCTCAAACATTTTAACATTACCCATTATGTTCTAAATGGACAAACTGGTCCTAGATCAGCACTCTTAGATGCCTTATGAATACGTTTGGCTTTCACCTAGGATGTGTTCACCTGGCATAACCAATGTGTAGTAGATACACACGACACACAACGTATTTACCTTCCACTGCCACGCCTGTGCTTTCGTTAGGCTTAACCCTGCGGTTTCAAGGGTCCATTTTGGCATGAGAGAATTGTAATTACGTAACACAAACATATGTTAGGCTAAATTTTAATAAGTGGTACGTTGGAGAAAATGTATTCAACAATTAATTAGGGGTTGTTGGAAATTTGGCTAACCCAATTGTACACGTTGTACGACAGAGAGGAATACCACAACATACAACACAAGGGAGCTCGAATTACAGCCTGTGTGTGTGTGTGTGTGGGGGTACATCTGTCTGCCTGTGCTGTGCATGTGTGTGTATGTGTTAGTGTGTGTGTACATCTAATATCTGTGTGTGTATATGTACGCATGTTTTTGTGTGTGTATGTATGTGTGTGTGTGTTGTGGTGTGTGTGGGGGGGCTGTGTGTGTGTGAGCGTCTGTGTGTGAGCGTGTGTGTGTGAGTGTGTGTGTGTGAGTGTGTGAGTGTGTGTGAGTGTGTGTGTGTGTGTGTGAGCGTGTATGTGTGTGTATGTTTTAGATGAATTACAAAGCTCCAGTGGCTCTTCCCCCTTCACGAAAACGTTAATTTAGCGTCCTTGATGTTTACAACGCTCGCCTACATTAGCGCACACCCTACTTATGTCCTCGGACCAATGACAGGGTAGGGTCTGCCCCACCGTCTGTTCCTGGGCCTCCGTCCTCTTTCCCAAAGCCCAAAATTGCACGGCTCCCAGGCCTGAAAGTGATCCCCCATTAGGGCTCACATGGGCAGCACGTAGCACCTGCTGGGGGTTTTCTTTTCTGTTTGTTGTTGACGCTTTAAGGGTTTTTTTGACGTAACGTCTGTGGTGGGGAAAAAAAAAAAAAAAAACATGATGTGATCCTCACCCTGGCGTCAGTAAAATGTATTGTGGAGTGTTGCAATATCTGTTTGGATTTTTTATATTAAATTTTAGTGTGTTATCAAGATAAGGTTAGATATTGCAACATTTCAGAATATATGTGCAAATATGCACCATTGGATGTGTTGATGTGTTGAGATCTGGGCTTGCATTATCTCAGATGTGCTGATCTAGGGTCGGTCTGCCTGTTTTAAGTCATAATGGTTTTTATATTGAAAGGAGGGAAACTGACCCCAGATCAGTGCTCTGGAGATTCTTTATGAATACTGGCCCTGATGTTGCAGGCACTCACAGATGAAGGAAGGGGTTCCGGACTTGTGGATTCTGGGTTCATGTCTCGGGGGGACTGGACTTGACAAGTGCTTGAACAAAGTAATTTACCTCATTTAACCCGGGCTAATGTCCTTTGCAGACACTAAAGCCCAGGGCCTATTGCCTGCAGTAGCTTTCAAGCTCACATTTGACATCAGACGTCCTTTGACTTGTTTGTACAGCTGGGTTTTTGCAGTAGAAACATGTAGTCGTACGGACGAGTTTCAATATGTTGTATGTGCTACTGGAACGTATTGGGAGATGAGGTGGGCGTGATAAAGAGATCACCCTCCTCCCTTTTGCCTCCTTCCTTCCCTCAATCCCTCGTTTCTAGGTTGTAGGACATACGTTGTTGTGTTGCCATGGCGATTGGTGACACGGCAAGGCGTCGGCATGGCAATTAATGCCTTAATGATTGACATGGGGGTGACTCACTGTCATGGCAGTGTGGTCATTTCAGGTTAACCAATGCTGGCTTTAAAGGGTTGGGTTTAAAAAAAAAAAGACAACAGAGAGTTACCCCTCCTTTCATAGTTTTTATTAATAGTATGCTGGGTCATAAGACAGTGGAGAGGGAAGCGGTGTGACAGAACTCAGACTTATATAGTCGTATAATCAAACTCTCCGATACCGCTTGTTGCAACTGCTACAAAAACAGATGATGGCAGCTGTCTTCCACAAAGGCATACTTGGGTTGTTTTTTAGAACTGAACAGATATTTCCTAGAGTTTTCTTTCGCAAAGACACTGTGTTTCCTAGACCTGGCTAGCAGTAATACCACCCAGGCAGAGCAGGTAGCACACTGGCTACTAGGCGCTAATGTATTTAACTGTGCCATCTCAACCCTGACACAAGTAATAAATACATACCACACCATGATACCGTGTACCATGAAATGCCATAAAGCAGTATACTTATCTGAGCTAGCTGGAGCTATAGGGTGGGAATGAGAGGTGAGCTGCAGTGCAGTCTGTAGAGAAAGGACTTTAGGTGTGCGTCAAAAGATGGACAATTATTCTGCTGTCTTGAGCAATGTGGGAGGGGAGAGGTTTGGTCAGTACAGACAGGAAGCTAAGATCGTCGGGTATCTTTTCGAACGGCAACAGGCAGGAAATCCATGGGGTGCCGTACAGGTGGGCGGGGCCAGTCCAAAATCCAGAGTGTCATACAGAAGCCCTGTTTGTTTGCCGACAGTCTGTGTTCAGTTCCGGCTGATTCGCATTAACAATAGAGAATAAAACAATGCTGGCCCCTCCCTGAACAACGCCCCCCCCCCCCCATCCCCGGGATTGCTCAACTATCTTGCGCAAATACAAATGTTCTGTCATGTAGGAGAGGAGAGAAAACAAAATAAGTGAGAGTGAGTGCTTGAGCTTAGTTTACTTTTTGTGACCTTGTCTGTCGGGATGTTACGCATTCCTGAAGTCTTTATTAGAAAAGCGGGGGCTTCAACCGTGGGGGGGGAGTGTGAAGGCCTGTCTGTGGGGTGGGGGGGAAGGGCTGAGTGAGAGGGCCACTAATTTCATGTGAAATTGCTCCCATGCAGAAGACTCTCCCTCTCTTCCTTCCTCTTTATGTCCCTTTCTGTCTCTCTCTCTCTCTCTCTGTCTTTGTCTGTCTGTGTGGGTGTCATTTTCCTGTGTGAGTTCCTGGTGGCTGTTTTGAAACTTAAAACTCTGTGTAGCTGCCTGGTTTGCTCTCTGTTTGTGTATGTGTGTGCGTGTGTGTGCGTGTGCTGTGTATAAGGGCCTGTGAAATGATATCAGTGACATTAGCACGTTAGCACGCTCAATGTTTTCTTGCAAACTCATGCAGGAAGCCTGTTCAGTGATGGATAGTCAAAGATTGTGTGTGTGTGTGTTATGGTTATGTTTATATGTGTGTGTTTGTCCGTGCAAATTTTGGTGTCTGTTTATGTGTGTGTTTGTGTCTGTTTATGTCTATGTGCACGTCTGTCTGTTTATATCTATTTGTGTTTGTGTGTGTGTGTGTGTGTGTGTGTGCACATCTGTTTGTGTGTGCGTATTCATGCATGTGCTTGTTTTTGTTATCTCAGTTGAACGAGAAATTACCACCCTTTTTCTTTCATATGGCTTCAGTTCCTTTCCTGGAGGCATTTGCCGTATCTGATTTAGCCGGAACACACCAAAGAAGCCCCGCCCCTTTTCTCCCCTGACCACCACCCCTCACTGCCCAACAAACACGCACAGTCACACTCCACATCTCTGCGATAAGCCCGCCGAAGCTGTGAGAACAATATATATTTGCACAGAAATTTCCTGGCAGCGAGAGCTGGAATCCGACACGGGCGCTCGACTGGTCGCCCCGATTTCCTCGCTAGAAGTTTACAAAACAATCGTGGGGCAGGCCCCTCTCCAGACCAGCCTCAGCTGGGCCATCTGGTTAATTTGAAATTGCCTTCTGGGCCACAACAGAGCATGTTGTTTCATTCGTTTGCCTTATTTACCTTTGTGCATTAAGCGGCCGCTCCAATCCATCACAAGCTAAATTTGTATAATGCCACGTGAGCATATCAGGGTCAAGGGTGCAATGGCAGTGCCCTGCCAGGGAATCAAACCTGCAACCTCTGTCTTACTTGTCTAGTTTCCTAAACACTGCGCTATGCTCTTATTTGGCAGCACACTGACGGCTTCTTTACAAAAGTTGCACCCTATCTTTTTTTCAATTTGGGTTGGGGGAAGCTGGGGGGTGGGGGTCTGGGGGCTTCTGGGAAAAAGGTTAGCTCTTCAAAAACTCTAAACATCTTTTCCGCTCCCGCTGTGGTTCTTGTCTTTGGGTCTTTTTTTTGTCTTTCGGAGCACGTGATCCCCGGGGGCCCCCAGAAGCTCTTCAGATGATATACTCAGACGTCCCCTCCCCCCCCCTTTGAGATCAGGCCCTGGTAGAGAGGTTTTTCGGGAGCCTGGATGATGTCCAGGCGGCCGACCGAAGACAATGCAGCCCGAGTGTGTTTATCCAAACGCAGTGTTTCATTTCTGCCTGGCTTTGATTTAGCGCAAGAGTGGCCAGGGTTTGACTGTGTGCCAGAAGAGTTCTCTTGGTCCCCCTCCCTGTCTCTCTTTCTATATATAATATTATCTTTCTCTCTGTCTGTCTCTCTACATATATATATGTATATATATGTATTTCCACCGCTCTATCTGTTTGTCCCTCTTTCTTTCTGTTTCCATATATATGTATATATCTTTCTGTTAATTAAATGTATCTACCTATATGTCTTTCTGCAGATATATAAATCTTTCTCTCTATATACATATAAATATATATTCTCTTGCTCAATTTCTCTCTCTGTCTCTCCATTTTTCTCTCCATCCATGCACCGATTGATACATGTATCTACCTCTCTCTGTGTCACTCTTCCTTACTGACACACGGCACAGGACAGGAGAGTGGCATGCTGCCCCTGAACGGAATGGAAGGAACGGAACACGGTGCGTCATGTGACCGCGCCCAGTCGTGTCTGTGATGTAACTCCACCCTCTCCCATTTATCATCGCCTCACCTGAGAGTGTACAACCCCCAAACTCACTCGGGGCATAGGCGTCTTTTACGCTGGGGACGCTGGGGACATGTCCCCACCACTTTTTGTCGGGGCCCTTTTCGTCCCCATCTCTTTTTGAAAGCTTTTACACTTCTAGCCCGTCATTGTCCCCAGTGCTTTTCAAAATAAACTGACACCCGTGACTCAGGGATTTCCTCCGTCCGTTGCAACAGTTCGTCAGCGCTGCACCCTTTGAAATTCGTCCTTAGCTGCTCCCCTTGTGAAATTAAAAACCTTCAGAAGAGCATTTGGTTATCCTTATCAAGCATTCAGCCTATAAATCCAACTTTGGAACAGCAGTTTGGTTTGTGTGTAGTAACCTCACCCAGCTAAACAATCCCCGGAGTCTGTTTCCACATATTTGTTGATGTTTTCTAGGAAACTTTAAATGGATTCCAAGATCCAGTTAGCAATGCTCCTTAAATGATAATAGACAGGGTATTTTTGCCCACCAAGGCTCAGAAACAAAATTAAGAATTCAGAACTTCTGCATCCCTGTGTCTGAGAAAAAGAAGGAAAACAAGATAGAATGATAAGATTTTATTTCAAGATCTAATTATCTGTGCACGTTATAATTTTTTTCTGACCAGAGTTCCTAGAAGACTGAAGGTCTAAATTGTTGTGTAGCACTGGTCTTTGTTCCTAGTCTCAGAATGCTTTGCATTGTAAATATGTATTTGTGTATGTGTAAATATGTAAACATTTATTTCAGCTTTGTCGTCTGTTGAATTATTATTTTAAGTTAATGCATAGGTCTTTCTCTTTTTAGCTTCATGGTCCTCGTTCCAAGTTTTGGTGCTCACTCTGTTAACTCGCCTGACCTTGTGTAATCTGGGTGGTGTACTCTTAAGTGGGTTCTCTGGTTGTCTGGCTAACTTTGGTAAACATTATTAAGAAAATTATGTTTTTCTGTTAGTGGAACCAGTTCTAAACCAGTTTAATGTGTTCAAAATATGAAATAATAGTTAATGCCTGTCTGTTTGTGAACTAAAACAACCCCTTACGTATTTTTAACTCAGCATGTTTACCAAACTGAGCCGACTGAATTGGTACACCAGCTTTATGTTATAACCCCCAGGTTTCTTGAGCCTGAACTGTAGTGAAATTTCAGGTGTAAACACACTGTGTGGAACACTAGTCCTCTGTGGCACCCTCGTAAAGCCAGAGAAGAAAGGAAAAAAAACAAGTATGTGAAAACAAGCACGAGTAGGAAAAAAAAATAATTGCAACGGTGACTGTTGATCCCCTTTTCTTCATGACCCCTAAGCCTTGGCAAGCAAATTACAGACAGGTGTTAGTGATGTAATTCGGGGCACAAGCGTATGTGAGGTATTGTTATTGCCGTCGTCCCAGGAGTGAAAAATAATAAGAAAAACAATGTAAAGCCAGTGCTGGAACAGTGGTAGTTGCTGTTCCCTATTGAACACAGCTGCCGGTCCCTGCTGGCCGACTGGAACAATGATACCGGACCCACGAGGCTTTAGCTACGTCTGTGATACCGGACACACGTGGATAGCGGTGTATCTGTGATACCGGACTCACGTGGATAGCAGTGTATCTGTGATACAGGACACATGTGGATAGCAGTGTATCTGTGATACCGGACTCACGTGGATAGCAGTGTATCTGTGATACCGGACACACGTGGATAGCGGTGTATCTGTGATACCGGACACACGTGGATAGCGGTGTATCTGTGATACCGGACACACGTGGATAGCGGTGTATCTGTGATACCGGACACACGTGGATAGCAGTGTATCTGTGATACCGGACACACGTGGATAGCAGTGTATCTGTGATACCGGACACACGTGGATAGCAGTGTATCTGTGATACCGGACACACGTGGATAGCAGTGTATCTGTGATACCGGACACACGTGGATAGCAGTGTATCGGTGATACCGGACACACGTGGATAGCAGTGTGTCTGTGATACCGGACACACGTGGATAGCGGTGTATCTGTGATACCGGACACACGTGGATAGCAGTGTATCTGTGACAGTGGACGCATGTAGCTGCTGGCTCGGAGTAGTGTTTAGGAAGCTGCTCTATGCATTGGAAATTGGAAATCCGAGCCAAGTTCACACACACACGCGCACGCAAATGCACACACACACACACACACGCAAACGCACACACAAACATGTGGGCACATATACGCACTCACGCTCACGCACACACACACACACACATACTCACCCACAGATTAACTCACAGGTAACTCAGACTCATGTATACACAGAAATACACACATGCACAAACATGTAGACACACCTGTGCACACACACAGACACAAACACAGGAAAGTTACATTTTAGCTCACTCTCACAACATGCACACACACACACACACACACAAACAAACACACACACAGAAGCCCTCACCTGTCTGGGTTATTAATAAAACCTTTTGATCACTACTGCTGGACACAATAGCTGCAGTCTCTGCCAGACCAAAGGGCCAGACATTTATGGTGTGGTGGGGGGGTGGGGGGGTATCAGGAGGCCTGGAACTGGAAGGAAGACCATTGTTGCTACCGTTCAGCTGTTTCCTCAAACGTGGGCACAGAGAGGGCCCAGGAATGCATTGACTGAGACCTGGGGGGTTGTGGGGGAGGCACCAGTGATTGAGGTCAACCAGATTTGCTTAGGGGTCATGATATCAGAGCAGGCTGTCTGGTGAGGAGAGGAGGATGCTGGGAAGGCATTTTCACGTGGGGGAACAAACCATCCTGTGTGTGTGTGTGTGTGTGTGTGTTTCCCTGTTTGGGCCAGCACATTTCCCTTCTCCTCAGTGGCACGCGAAAAACACATTTACCTAACCAGAGCCGCATCCAGACTACGACAGGAACTAGCTCCTTACGCCGGTGTCATTAATGACCTGTTATTAGCCTGCTGGCTGCCATGTGCCTACTTCAACTCCATCACATTTGTTTTCATGTCAACAACGGATATAATATCTTCCTCTATTCGTGTGATTATGCTTAGTCTATAAACATGCATCGCTTCATTCCACAAAGTTTACTTCTCCCAGGGAAAGCCATTATTTGTGTGTTAAAAGTTAATCTTTAATAAGGTTCACTAATTATTAGGTTAACTAATAATAATTTATGGCAGAGGAATAATATAATGCATCTGGTAAGGACAGCTGGGGCACTGTCTCACACTGAAAACACACCTGTTTGCTCCACATCCTGGCTCTGCACACCCCAACCTGCGAGCATGTGTTCTGTGTTTCCCGCATCATCCATATGACACTTATCTGAGCTCTATTCATGTGGATGTAGGCTTTTCTTCCAGCCCTGCACCAAAACTCCAGAGTCAACCATTTAATTTTTTAATTGTTCATTGTAATTAGCTGATCAGTTTTAATTGGGTGTTAGAACATAAGCCTGCAGCTACACCAGGCCAGGGGTGGACAGCAGCGACTACTGCTGACAGTCATAACTCTCAAACCTTGACTGTTCAAACTTCACCTTGTCTCAACAGACTATAAACTCTGAGCATTTTTTTCTGATGTGAATACCTCCACTTATGCTACATCTAATCCTCCCAAATCCATCTGCTAGCACTGTATACTCTCTCTCTTGCAGTCACTGTGACCCTTTACCCGGTTTTGAAGGTGTGACTCACGACCACAGCCCTGAAAACTCACCCATTGCATTTTTGCTTGCGCTTTGACTAAGATCTTATACTTATTCTAAATTTAAAAAGACAAAGTTTTCATCTTTCACCTTGCTCAGCAGGGTGGGGGCTGGGGCTCGTCGCTAACCGCCCTAGCCGGGGTGGGTGATTTGATTTCCAGGCTGAGAGAAAAGCAGATTGGGGTCCTGGAATTCGGCCAGGAGACTCCGTGCTCTCTGTCAGATGTTCTGAAGTGATCTTCAACAGCAACCCTGAGTTATTATCAGATTCTTTCAGCTTTACACTATATAAGGACAAGCAAAATGAAAAAAGGATTTTTTTATATTAAAATATGGCCAAAATGTCATTTTGAACAGCTAGCGAGCAGCTAATGGGATTCTGTCTGGAAATGTCTGGTCCGCCTGAAGCCCTTCACTGTGTATTCACTTTTATAAAAGCGGAACTTTGGTCTGGAGATGAACAGCCAATCACGTTTATGGCTTGTTAGGTCACACTGTGAGCTGTAGCCAATCACGTTTATGGCTTGTGAGGCCACATTGTGAGCTGTCCTCTCTGTCAATCAAATTCTACCTGGGTGTGCTTGAGCGAGCAGGTGGTGGGCTTAGCTGTGAGGTGATTGGACAGAATAGTTGGAGCATTCTCAGCTCTTACTCACCGTAGCTTTAAATACTCATATCTTAGCTGGAGAAGGGAAGAACTCACCAGAATCAGCGGAAAAATTTCAACCCTTCATTTACGAGTCACCTGACCTGTCTCAAGGCACGCAACGCCTTTTACGTTAGGTGAAAATTAATTTATGGCTTAGTCCCATGTTTGTTTCTAAGGTTCTCTTCATCTGAAATCCGAAACCAGGTTTGGCCAGATCGGTTCGCGTTTGGAAGTTCCCTAAGTCTCAGAGCTTTGTGTGGTTTTGGACGTCGCTGGTCCCTTCAGTACAGAGTAGAATGCTTTATTGTCCATTAAATATGACATAAAATGGAAAATTTCCTTCAGCCCGCTGACTTACAAGACAGCACGCATGCATATAAATTCTAAAAATACAGCAGCACGTGACATAAGAAATATTGCAGCGATATTTCCATCCGTGACACTGGCGGGACCTTTCTCCAGGCGGACGTGCAGGGACATTCCCCCTCCGCCCGCTCTGCCGGGTCCCCCGTACAGAAGGACAGGCTGTGGAGCCAGCAGGGCCTGGTTTTCACCCACCAGGAAGTCTGGCTACAGCGTTTCCACGTGGTGTTTATTGTCTTTCTTTTTTTTTTCACCTCTCCTCCCCTCCGCTCTTGTGCTGTCTCACTCTTTTCTTTCTCTTCCCCCTCTCCTCCTTTTTCTTTTTCTCTCTATAGTGCCTGTGTATAGTCCACATATGCACCATGGCTACATTAAATGATGTATATTCAAAATTTCTGTCTTTTTTACTCTCTCTGTCTCTCTCGCTTTCTCTTTCTCTCTTTCTCTCTGTCCTTGAGTGGAGTAGAAGGCGAGCTGTCTCTCCACACCCTCCCTTCCAGAGGGAGGTAGGGAGAGATGAGGGAAAATAAAACAGGCACAAAGACAGCATGGGCTCTTTCGCCGACCTCCTCTCCGGGGCCGATGTCCCAGAGCGGCACACAGCTGTGGGCCGGAACAGACCGATCCAGACCTGACAAACTTTCAGGAGTGTAAAACTGGATGCAGCTACAGTGAGCTGTCATGGTATCGTCCTGAACTTATCAAACAGTTGGCACCGCAAAGTCACACCACAAGTGTGTGTGTGTATGTGGTGTGTGTGTGTGTGTGTGTATGTGTGTGTGTGTGTGGAACCAACTATGAGTGGTCCCAACCAGTGACTGGATTATAGCCCCTCCCATTCTGGGTTTCATAAAGCCTCACTCTCCCATGATTAGCTGTTACTTACTTACTACAGGCGTTCTCAAGATATGATTGGACGGCCCTGCAAAACTTCCAAAAATGGAATGCCCCCCAGGAATCTTATTTTTGTTGAGATTTTGTCACATTTTGTTTTCTCACATTTTTTCTGACATCAGCTTTTAAGCCATTTAAGGAATCGTTTCAGTCACATCTTCCTGTTATACTGTACATATTTTTCGAAAAGAAAAACAACTGCAAAGTTTATCCCTAGTAAGAAAAATAAAGGACGATTATAACAAAAAAAAAAAACAAAACAAGAGAGAGAATCGCTAGAGTCTGATTATTGTTTGAAGTCAAAACAGTAGGTAATAATAGCAGGGTTGTTTTTTGGTGACGCTTTGGCTTTGACCTTGTGAGAGTTTCCCTTTTCCAAACTCTAAAAGGGCTCCTGGAACTCGTCGGAGGTCGTGTTTGACTGGCCGTGTCCCTCTGCATTGTAAACGCGGCTCCTGGAGCAGGCAGTCATGGACGCAGACGAAGCAGAGAAAAGCCATGCAAGACACACCTGTCTGGCAGAGCGCAAGGGAGCACGGTGACATTGTGGTGTTTTTAGTCCGCCCAGAACACTGTGTTCACTTAGGTGTGGGTCCAAGAGAACCGAGCGATCTCGGCCGCTAAGTCCGCCAATCCCCCCACCCTACATAACCCCGCACACCCCCCCACCCCCGCCAAACCGTGTAATCTTAAACAGACGTGCCAACACTACAACCACCGAAGGATGATCTCTCACTCTTCTGACTGCTGCTTCTCCTCACCGCGGTGCACCGCCATCCTGACATGGATACATTTCGCTCGGAAAGAGGAGAGGAAAAAAAAAGAGGTATAATGGTGTGAGTAATTTCGCTTTCGTGTCAGGGAGGATCATAAACTGATCCCTGTTCTTTGTACCTAAATCACCAAGAGCTTAAAGGGCCACTCTGGGTGTCTTTCTGAAGAAAGACGTACACCCAGGGAGAAGGCGATTGGTTGGACATGTTAAGCGTTTTTATCAGTTGGCTTTTTCAGCAGGCTGTCTGTTAGGCGGCTGCCCGTTGCCGTGTGAATGAGCCATTCCTCTCAGTCCGGTCGTCAGATGCTGACTGCGTTTTCAGAGAGGGCATGAAGTCAGTTCTTGGGAGAGGCATTTCGATTTTTTACCTTTTAGGAGATGCTTTTCTGGTGGTGCTCAGCCAAATTAAAACCTGTTTGGAAACTGGTGTCAGGGATGTTGAAGAATGAACAGAACCTTACAAAATGGAGGTGACCGGTGCTCTGCCACCGCTCAAAACTTTGAAAGAACTGAAACTTCATTTGGGTGTCGGCCATCTTTACTGATCACCTAACTTACAGCATCTGTCTGTAAATTTTTTAGTTTTTTGTGAAAGCTTGATGTTCCCCTGTTTAACGTACTCACCTTTTAGACTAACAATCTGTCCAAAGTAGTAACTGACCGATGGGCGAAAGTAGTCACTGACTATCGAGTTATTAACAAAGCACATCCTCAAAGTTGGGACACATTTGAGGCACTGACTGCTCAGGATAGTGGTTCCTCCACACATCTCAGGACCCAATCTGCTCGCACCGCTGCACAGAGCAGGGCAGACCAGGGGGATTCCCAGCCATGGCTGGGCTGCGGGCCCGTTTGATGTGAAATAGAGCATGATAGGAGTTTGGAGCAGGGGGATGGGGGGCACAGGGGATTAAGGATTAATGGGTAAACCCATGGGACCCAGAGAGCAGCAGAATGTGCGCAGTCAGGCCAGCCCATCCCAGGTCGCCAAGTCACACCGCCATTGCAGGTCTTGCCATGAGACTGTCTGTAACTCTGCTATGCCACCCAGCTCATATTCTTCACACTCTGTCACTCTGTCACTCCTACAGCCACCAGCAACACATAGAATCCGCAATTTTCAGGATGGCTCCCGACGGCTCTATGTCGACTGTTGAAAAATGGGTGGCAACAACAGTCCAATTGTTTGTTGTGTCAGAAGAAAGTAAATTGGATTAAATTGAATTTGTGTGATACTGATTGCATCTCCCAACCTTTCCCAACTCAGATAGGCTTGAATGTTGACTGACCCACCCAAATAAGACAACCACAAGTCCTCCAAACCAGGGTGACCCATGAACACTTGCATAATGTTAGCAGTACTACATAAAAAAAAAACCTTAAATACTTCCTATAAGACAAAATTTGAAATGAGAAAAACCATCATGGTTTTTTACACCATGCTTCTAGTAACGCGGCGTGTTGAATAAACTTTATTAGTCACAAGGCTATAAAACATTGACAGTACTCAACTAATGTTGCAAGCGTTCTATTCATGGGTCAAACTCAGAATGAGCATGTGGAGATGCATGTTGTTTTTTTTTTCTTTTTTACAATGCCAGCAGTGAGCAAACACAAGCGGTTGTGTTTCAGCAGCGTTCCCTTGTGGAAGACCCGAGTTTGACCGCGTAGTAAGAAACGAGGGGAAGCGATTTGGCCTTCCAGATCCTTGTGCTTCCTCAACCCCTCACTGACTTTCACTCAAACCGAAATCTGAATTTAGGGAGGAGGGTGGGGCGGGGGTTAGATCCGTCATCCATAAAAATGACACAGGAAGTGTCGTGGGTGGCTTCTGTTTCCACTTTCGCTGAAGGGATCAGACGAACAGCGGATGAGTATAATTGTCAGAGCCCATGCTGGAGTCTGGTCTAGTGTTGTCGTTGTAATCGCATCACGGTTCTGGGTGGATCTGGTCCAAAAAAACTAACACCCACTCTCATCCTCTGCCCCCCCCCCCCTCCCCCCACCCCCTCGTGACCGAGGTAACTTTGGGGACTCACCATTCTGGTATCCTGGAGTGTTTGGAATGGCAAGCCAGAGCGTGAGTCACTGAACCCTCTCGAAGAGGAGAGCGGAGATGAAAATCTGTTGCGGTTTCTGGTACACGCTGCGCAACAACTGTGAGAATTTGTCTGGTTTGTCATTCAGTGAGCAATATCACTACCCCATACTTCCCCCACCCCACACACACACCACTATCTCCCCCTCCCTTTCCCATCAGCCCCCAACCTCCTTCTCCTCCTCGCACCAACCCCATAGCGCAAATATTTATCTGGGAAGCGGACCTAGGATGTCTTGGCATTCCCAGTTTCTGGGTTCAATCACCTCTCGGGGTTGTTTCTGACGTAATGCTCTTTTCTGTAGAAGATTTGGGGGGGTTGGGGGAAAGGGGGCTGGAGGGGGGTTCAGAAGCCTCTGGGATTTCATTTTCCCATCAAACTCTCCCCGGCTCTCCTCTCTGGTCCCAGCTCTTTGGGTCTGCTTTGGGCTTGCGACTTTCAAACATGACACAGAGAGAAGAAAAATGCGACTCCCAACAACATTGTGTTTATACGACTGTGCTTGGCATCTGCCAAAGTGACAGTTCCCATCTGAGTTTGGGCTGTGCCTTTGGCTACCCTAATCTCCCAGACTGCCTCTGTGTGCTATTCCCGCGGACCCTGCGTCTCTCATGGGAGCTTAAACACTCTTGAACCTGACCCTGTAAGGGGCTAGCGTGGGTAGCGCTGAGCAGACAAATAGGTCCTGAACACTACTCCAAACTAACAGGGCCTTTTGTCAACTTGGTGTGTGATGGCACTACCAAAGAGTGTGTTTTTATAATAATATATTACACTCAGACAAGACTTGACAAAAGTGAATCCAATGGGTGCAGACAATGAACCGAGATGATGCTAAGGTTTTAGCCGCAGAGCCCATACCCCCTAAATTCATTAACTTACAGCATACCATTTACGTGGCATAGGTAGGTGGAATGAGATGGAGAAATCAAACGGGTTTGAGGATGCTGTGATTGGTGAATGGCATGAACATAGTCAAAACAGATGAGATGTTCAGAGAGGACTGGATGATGCTAAGATGCAGTTTCAGCAGGTGCTCTGAGTGCACTGCGGAGAATGACTGAGACTCAGCCGTCACGACTGTAGTGAAAAGGTTCATTCCAGAAGAGGGGGTGGGGATGAGCACAGAGAATAGAAATAGTGGATAACAGGGCAACCAAAGGACATGGAGCAAAAGGGGTCTGGCTGGAGAGTGCGTTTCAATTATAGGCTATAGCTACGAGGCACCTGAAATTCTTGTTTTCTTTGGGCTGCAACCTGTAACCAGGTGAAGGGCAATGAGGAGCGGTGTGACTTGTGTGTACTTGTAGATGAGGTATTTTGGTGAAAACTGTTTTAGGGTACTGGTGGCATGTTAAAGAACGTTTGCTTATGGTGTAGAATGATGTCAGATCACTGGGTGATATTCACTCAGCGAGTAATTGTGTTGTGATCCCCCTCGTTGAGTGACTGGTTTTTTAATTCGGTTTTCAAGCGTTTTTTTTAGGCCGGGTTTTCTTTTGTAAGCTTGGCCGCAGCACTCCGAAGGAGCCTCAGGTGGAAGCTGGAGTGCTTGTGTCTGCTTGTTCCCTTCTGTGTAATTTAATTAAGAGAGCCATTAAGTTCATTAAGTGCAAACCACTTCTTTACATTTCAAAGTGTTGCCCCTTCCTGAGTTCTCGCTTGCGAGTTTGCATGGTTTTGTGTATGCGTGTGTAAGTCTGAATGCGTCTTTGTGTGCGCGCGTGTGTTTCTACAGTGTGTTTGTGTGTCCTCGTGTGTGCGTGTGTGTGTGTGTGTGCGTGTGTGTGTGCATGTGTATGTTTGTGTGAGTCTGCTGTGTGCAGGCTCTGCGCTTGCGTACATGCACACTCTGCTGCGTCTGCACCTGCATATGTTCTTGCTCAGGGCTCTCTCAGGTGAATGGCCGTGCTTTGTACTTTAACACCTGCGGGCCTCCAGCAGCAGGGTGTGTAGTAAACTCCCATTACCAGTCTGGGGGTCTGGGCTGGGCTGGGCTGGGCTGGGCTGGGTGGATGGGGGTGTCCCTGAAACCTGACCCCCGATCCCCCAGGCCCAGACGCCAGGATCCCCTGATTAGTGGGGAAATGGCTCACGTTTAATGACCCATGTGGGATACCCCCCAACCCCCTCTGGGGGCCACCGCAGTCCCCGGCAGTAACACCCCTTAATTTATCACCTACCTGCTTCCTCATCACAAACGTCCCCACAAAGCACCTTAAAGCAAACGTAGTTAGCCCCCCACCCCCACCGTAGCTCCACCCTGCAAGACTGTGTCTCTGTGGTTCTGCAGTCCTGTGAAATGTCTTTTATAATTTTGTTTTGTTTTTTTTTTTTTGGCAAACTGCAGATGCTCTCTTTGGTGTGTGTTCTTCCTCTCACAAAAGGGCAACGTAAATTCAAGCTCCCTCCTTAGCTGCCTGGATCCAAAATCCAAAGCCTCTCTTTATATTTTGAGTGGTGCATGGAAAAGGAAGCACATGTACACACAGAGTTCATGTATGTTTATATACATCATATTTTACTTGCCATTAATTATATTCTCGGATGTAATTAATAGGGTCAAGCCATGAATATGATTCTTTTTGCTGCGTGCTGAATGTGAGAAATATAACAGCCGCCCTGTGAATGCCCTGGACTGTTAAAAACTGATCTGGAGTCTGTGTTGTTGCACAAAGTGTCTTTCCAAAGTATTTTTCCAACACTACACTGCAGTACTGTCACATGCAGTTCCATCACAACTATGTATTCTATGTACACACACACACACATACACTTACACATATACACTTTCCTCATTGACACACACAAAGACCTCCCTCAGGCATATTTTGCATACAAACACACACACACACACACACACACACCTGTGGTGTGATTTTGAGGTTTTCAGTGGAAGTGGATCTACATAGGTGGTCCAGATCCTGACTGCAGGATCACACACTTCCAAAATATTTACAGGTGAACTCAAACAGATTGAGCAGATAAGCTTGTGTGTGTTTGTATCTCACGGACCCCTGTTTCTCTTTCCCACGTTTTGGCATGGGAAACCCTCTTCCCCTCTCCTGCTCTCTCTCTCTCTCTCGCTCTCCTTTCTCCCCATCCATTCTTTCTGTTCTCTTATCTGGGCATTACATTCTGATAAAATCCAATAATATTAGTAAAGAACACCCCCAAGTTTCCCAAAGACTGGCAGCCTTGATCCCACTTCCTGTTTACCAGATCAGTGTCTAATCGGTGAGCTATAAAAGTTGTGTCTTTTGGAACCACCGTTTTGTCCCTTATCTCGCTCTCACGCATTCAGATCGGAAATGTGTTTTATTGGCGTGACAGGCTGAGCAAAAGAAAGCAAAGTGTTTTTAACTTCCTGCTCCATGGTTTCTGTACGTGTGTACTTTGGAGATGGGGACAAATACTCCATTATACAGCTGTCTGACCATGTGATAACCGATGGACTTTTTAGCATCTATCTCATGAGTCTGGGGAATCCCTGTCCCCAGAAAGCATTCCTCTGTGGAGACATGAGCTTAATCTTTTGACTTAGAAGCTGTGGAATGTCAGAGCCACAGCAATTAATCAAATTAACCGTGCTGCTCATTGCTGGTGAACCAAAAGTGGAATGAGCTACCTTATAAGTGTCAGTGACTCAATGATTTGGAGCTATTACAAGTGGAGGGAGAAACTGTTTTTGATTGGTTCATGCAAGTCAAGTCCTTGATTGATGGCTGAGAGTAGCTCCACCCCTGTGAGGTTCAAAAGACTTTATCTGAGCTATCACTTCTGATCCTTAACTTAGCTTTCATTGCCTCTCAGATACATGCCCTGTTCCTTAACCATTGTGCTCCATTATTAAGTTTTACCAAAGGTTTGTTAGTATTTGGGCTTTGAACTTTTTAAAAGGCTCACATTGGTGCTATTTGGTTGTGTTTCAGGGACCGTGGCGGGTCAACAGGACAACATGAGCGAAAGATTTGACTGCGACAACTGCAAGGAGTCCCTGTACGGCCGCAAGTACATCCAGGCCGAGGACAGCCCTTACTGCATCCCCTGCTACGACAGCCTGTTTGCCAACACCTGTGATGAATGCAAGGAGCTGATTGGACATGACTCCAGGGTGAGCATACCATCGTCCAATAGGAGCTAACAACTTCAGCCCGGTGTCCTTTAGGACACGCCCAAGTTTCACTCATTGGTCAGATGTTTCTGAAGTGATTGTACTTACGGTCATGCTTTCTTATTAGGGCTTATTCGTGTATTAATTGTCCTTCTAGGATGTACGTTTTTGTTCTGGATAGCATACTTAATTTGCGTTGGTGCTTTAGTGGTGTTACATGTATAAGCTCTCTGAGGTGAGAATGCTGTTAGCCACACCAGACGCTGTTGCTCATATTAACCGAGTGAAAGCACTCATGCTCTCCCACATTGGAAGTCACTCTTCATTCCTTTTGGGAGAGGAAAATTTGAAACAGAAAGCACGCATTGACACGTGTGCGGTCGTTCATTGGAGAGGTGCAGTTCCGGAATCTCCCAGTCGGAGCGAAATGATTCCTGAACCTAGGTGAGGATTCCGTGTCATGTGATGGGAACGTTATGTTGTGACAAGAACGTTATCCAAACAGTCTTAGAATATTTTATTGCTCCAAACCAGCAATGTCAATGTCACAGAGGAACGTTCCAGGCAAATAACTTTCAAGGGAGGTCCAGTGAAGTGTACAGATTTACTTTAGGGAACATTTATCCCAACATTCCGGTTATGTCTTGGGAAATGAAAAATGTTTAGCTGGATTCCTACCTCTGAGCCTGAGCCATGACACACAATTAATCGCTATGAGCAGAGCGAACTTTGCTCGTCATCCTCCAGGCCTTCGCCCTGATTCCCCTCGGCTGTCCCTGATGGTCTTGCATTGCATAATTTGAGACCCACACCCTGAGATTCACCTTGATAAATCCAGTAGATAATCCACAGAGAAATCCAATTTCTGCAGAAAACTGCATGTAGGGAAAAGGAATACAACCATGGTGTCATTCAAATCACGCCTGTATTTATGCGTTTAGCAGATGCTGTAACCTCAAGTGATCTATGCAGCTTATTATTTTTATCTTTTTTACCCACACACTATTTATATATCTATTTATACAGCTGGATATTTACTGTAGCAAATCAGGTTATGTATCATTCTCTGGTATACAGCAGCGGTGCCCCAGCTGAGAGTTGAACTCAGAGCCCCTGGGTTTCAGCCTCAGTTTCAGTCCCCTAACATTTAACCTATACAGGCATTAGACAAAATAATGGGAAAAAAACTGGGAGAGACTTTTATTTTGAAATAGCTAAGTCACTATGAACAGGAAATCTGCATGTGCTTCATATTAATGTAAATGCTAATTACCAATATATGTCTGCTGGGAAACATGCTGTAAAGTCAATCATTTTTTTAATAATAATTAAACGACATAACAACAATAATTACATTTAAATAGTAAGTTGAGGTGGGTTATCTTAAGCATTTTTGACCGAGTTTTGCTCCAGAATGGATATTTGGGTCCATTCCCAATCCAGTGCAAGTGTGAACCCCACACAGTGCCCCCATGAGCATGCAGGAATGAAAGCATCATCAAAGCACACAAGAGGAGCAGGGAATCGGGGAGATGGAAACATAAGCCGCGGAACGGCTCTAACGACGTCGCGCACACAAAGCGTCCGATGAGTTATTGACACTCCAGGAGCAACAGTCAATAAATAAGCTCTGGTGTTTGTCTTGGCCGCTCTCGATAAAGACAATAAACGCCGCACTCCCTCCAAGCAAGCCAGCCTCCCTTTCTGTCTCATTACGATTTATTTTACTGTTTTACCCTGAGCGATGACCCCGCCACATCCTCTTCTTTTTATTTTTATTTATTTAGTTTTTTTTGGTTTTTTTTTTGTTGCACTGGACTTATAAGCAGAAACAAATGTGCTTGTTTGTGGGGCAGCTGGAGCAGCTTCCAATCTCCATTTATTACACAATGGAAGTTTATTAGCCGTTGCCTGAATGCTGCTTTTTTTATTGGCTGATTTTATCCTATTAAAAGAGGATTTGATGTACAGCGTGTACTGGATGTGTACAGTGGAAATCAGCAGCCAAACTGAACCCAGACAAGTGGAAAGGCTTAGCAGCTCTATAGCTAAGGTCCTGCCATCAAAAATAATCCAGTTGTAGGAAGGCTTTTTAAAAAATGGCAAGGGGGCTGCTACAGTATAGGGCTGATCTTGCTAAGGCTCTTTTCTTGTGTGTTGATCCTGCTCAGGCACTGAAAAGGCATTAAAAAACATAATTAAGTTCATTTTCAGCACTAACACTATTATAAATGGGCTCTGTCAGTCCTATCTTGATTTAGCCACATCACTGAACTTATTTTTATTACATTTTAATTAATGGTTTTATACAATGTTAACAGCCCATGTTGTTTTATGCTTTGTCATAGATATCTATTGGAAAATGCTTATCTATGTATTTTAATTTGGGTTTTAGTGTACAGTTTTTTTCCTTGGGTAATTATGATGTGTTTTAATGACCCTTGACCTTTGACCCTTGACCTCCCTCCTAGGAGCTGTTCTATGAGGACCGGCACTACCATGAGCACTGCTTCCGCTGTTTCCGCTGCGACCGCTCCCTGGCGGACGAGCCCTTCACCAGCCAGGAGGAGGCGCTGCTGTGCAACGACTGCTACTGCAATGAGTTCAGCTCCAAGTGTGTGGCCTGCGACAAGACCGTCATGCCAGGTACGAACCGCGGACCAGCGAGGGGAGCGCAGCCCTCACACCCTTAACTCTGCCCCTCCCGTTCCCTCCCCCCCAGCCCAGAGCCAGCCCTGAGCCAATGGGTTAAAAGTTTAATTTTGGGCCTGAATTTTTTCTCCACCAATCACATCATCTCAGTGAAGGCAGGCTGAAAGAGCAGGTGAGAACGCTTGAGCTGGTGACTCAAGCGTAAACGTTTCCATGTGGAGGCGTGCATCAGATGCGTCACGCTTCCTCAAACTCATTCAGTCATCGCCAGCTCCTTGCACCAGCCTACACTGAGCATATGTGAGCGTTTTGAAAATATGAGTTTTATCTAAGTCCAAAAACTGGCGCCAATGACAGGATTAGTAATGGGACCGTAAGCCCATTTTCAGACTTGTTTTCTTGATCTGACGTAGGTTTTTGTGTAATTACAGATGTGACGTAGCGACTCTTTTCGTAAATTCAGTGATAAATTAAGGGGTATTTCTTCGGGAAAGCCATGCATCACTCACCACCATTTCTGTTTTTATGGGAATTTTTCTGGGCAGCTCAGCTGGAGCAGACCTTTATCTGTGAGAAAGCCTGGCTAAGAGCTCTGCTGAGTGAGCATAAGTGAAACACCCTCTGCACTGGATTATGACTCAAAAAAAACTCATGACCCAATATTTTTAATGCAAGAAAAAATAAGAAAAAACTCACACATCCATATCAACAATTCATATTCAGCACATGGGTCAAATGTGACTAAAAGGGATAGAGTCTGAATAGTGCGATTATTGCTCCTAAAAAAAGATTGATTATTAATCACCCCACCAAGATCAACGCATTGATGAATGGTTCAATGAGTCTTCATCGTGTTGTGGTGAGAATTTTTTTTTTTGGGGATATAAATCTCAGATCTAAGAGCGGGACCATCATTAGATTTTCTCACTCTATTTAACAGCGCTCATTTTCACAGTGAGAAATGCAAAAAAAAAAAAAATATATACATAATATTTTTCAATAATATTGTGGAAAAGGTGTGGGACTGGTGGGAAGGCATGCGGAAGGTTACGGCGAGCCTTTCTGGCAGTGCGCGATGAGAAGGAGAGTGAGATTGAGAGGTAGAAGAGTTAATGGCTCTTCACAGGAGCGAGATGTGACAGGGTAATTGGCAGGTTTGCCTGACGGGCTGTTTCTCTCTCTCTCTCTCTCTCAGCCAAAAATCTTCACGACTGGCAGCGGGCCAGCATCTGATGATAACGAGAGATTAGCCCGTAAACTACTTCAGCGAGAACAGTCTCTGCCAAAAAAAAAGAAAAGAAAAAAAAAGAGTCATAAAACAACAAATGAGCCAGGGCCAAACGCTGCTTGTCTGTTAAAAGCCGGGAGTATTTTGTGTGGTTTTTTCCTCCCCCAGACAAAAAAAAAAAAAACTTCTCTTGCCCTTTCAGGTTTTCTACGGCCCAGTGACTTTCAGCACTGTGCTGCAACTTGAGTCAATGTGCACAGCTCTTTCAGTGGCTGTTTAGGGATCTGTGGAGACGCGTTTGACAGCGCCAAACGTTGTAGCAATGTTAGCTGGGTGCTTTTTTTTAACAGGCTCAGATCCTGTTTCATAATCCACAAGGGCCTCTCTTGTAGCATTATCTAAGGATTATATTCTAAAAAGAGGGAGGGTAACTATACATTGTGAATGGAGAGGGAGAAAGACTACACAACTTGAGAGCAGAGGCCGAACATTTTGTTTCAGAGAGAGAGAAGCATAACAGTGCAGCTTTTAAACAGAGAGCAAGAAGCTAACCTCTCAACCTGGAAGCAGAGAGAATAACAACACAACTAATAAGCAGAGGAACAATATCACTTGTAAGCGGATAGAAAACATCTCATGAGAGTGAGAGTAGCTACACTTTGTGTACGTAAAGAGTGTGATTGCAACACTGTTAAGCAGAGAGACAGACTAACTTGTTTCAAAATTTCACAACCTCTTGGCAGAGAGAGTGGCCTAGGGCTTTGTGCTGTGAGTGACACAGTGAGCATTTCATCATTTGGTTTGTTTTATTCTGCAAGCGCCGGGATGAGGGAAGCGTAAACTTGCCGAGACAGTGGATGTCTTTTTGGACGAGGCTCAGATCCTGGGACCGCTGGCTCTCGCTCCGTTTTCGACTCGTTGCTGTGAGTCACGTCGGCGCGATATTCGTCGGTCGCTGAGGTGCTCCGCGGTTTCCTCAGAACTTATTCCCAGGCCCCCCTTAAATCACCTCCACCAATAACACAGCAGACAGGACCCCCAGCGGCCGTCACCTTGGTTTATAATCAGGTGCTGAGGTCTCAAGTGGTTTATGAGGTTCTGTAAAAGCCGAAGAGAGACAGCGGTTTATCTTAACTCTAATGGGGTCCTTTGGTGAGTCCTTCTGGATTTCTCAAATGGTCGTCGTGTTTGACTCATCCACTAGATCTGTTCCACAAACCTCAAGGCTGCTGATGGTCGGACCCCTCCCTGAAGGGTTGTGTCTCCCTATCACAATGCCTGTCTGTTTTGGCCCCCCAGCTGTGGAGTGAACTCCCCACTGAGGACAGGACAGCAAAATCATTGGCCATCTTTTGATGCGGACACACCTCTTCATTCTGCGTGTTGGTTGTCTATTGTACAAACTGAGTTTGTGCATGTTTTATGGTTTTGGGTGAGGTACATTTATGGTTCCATGTGTGTTTTTTCTCCAAATGAAAGCTCATTATTGAACGTATTAGTTGTAGGATTTGTGTTTTAGCTCTGGTTAGCATTTTTAACTTGCATCAGTGCTTCAGTGATGTTCTTGGAATGTTGTTAACCAGGTGTGGCACTATTGCTCAACTTAATCAGGTAGATACATTTCTGTTCCCCTACACTGTAATTCACTCCAGATACACTCTTAGAAAAAAAAGGTTCCTAAAGGGTTCTTCGCTTGTCCTGCAGGGGAACCCTTAAAGGTTCTTCTTTGATATGGATTTCACTCACAGGTTCTCTGTAGAACCTTATTCTGAGGGTTCTATAAAGAACCCCTTAAAGATACCTGTATCTAAGATGAACATTTAAGGGTTCCCCCAGCAGGACAAATGAAGAACCTGTAAAGGTGCTACAAAGTACTTTTTTTCTATGAGTGTATACTAAGTAACTATAGTGGATGGTGTTATGCCACTGTTTGCCTGGCTCATTGACCCCCCCACCCCCTCCAAACTTTTCCCCAACACTAGAGACAGTTTCAGCAGTGCATTTAAAGTCATTTTAGCATTGCTCTCCTTCTGTTAATGAGGGTTCAGTGTGCTATATCTATGTATTCAGCAACTGCACATTTTTAATCATCTTTCTCATCCTCTCCATTCCTCCATCTCTCTCTCTCTCATTCTTTGCATCACCCTGTCCCTCTCCGTAGTGCTGGGGAACTGGATGAATTTATTGGGTTTTAATTTATCCTTTGTTTACGGAAGCAAAGACCCACTGGGACAGTTTCTCACTCAGCCTCTGCCGTGCATCTTTCTGTACGTTTTTAATGTGACGCACGAGGCCGCACAGCAATCCGATCAGAGATAATTGTGAAACGACAGCAGCTCTCCGTCGTGATTTCATACACTAATGCGAGGATGTACAAGTTGTTTAAAATCACTTGCATAAATATTAAGATATAAACGCTGGCGCTACCCACAGCTTAATCAATATTATTCATTCATATTATAAACATATCCCGTCTGTATATTTATATTAATATTCCTCTGGTCACCCCCAGGCACACGGAAGCTGGAGTATGGGGGGAGCACATGGCATGAAGGATGTTTCATCTGCCACAGCTGTGAGCAGCCAATCGGCTCCAAGTCCTTCATCCCTGACAAGGACGACCACTACTGTGTACCCTGCTACGAGAACAAGTTCGCCCCGAGGTGCACCCGCTGCAAGCAGGTGAGTCCGTCCGAGCGATGAAGATGAAGATGAGGATGGGGGCCAATTCTTTATGGATACAGCCACAGTGAGAATCGATGTGGCGCCCGGCTGCTCCTGTTCATTTGACCTTCAGGATGAGATAAATTCTGTCTGAATGTAGCGCTTGTACGTGTCTGTGTGAATCATCTATGGCCTATATCACATCAAGGGACCCGCGCAAGCGATCCCCATTCACAAAGCTTTGAGATGAAACTGGTTCTTTATTAATATAGCTCACCTGGGAACATCCTGGGGGGCCTGTTTGTGGCAGCAGAGTAGTATAATAAGCACAGGGCTTATGAAGGTAGCAGATGGGTCACTGTCACTAAAAATGTGTGCTGTACATGTCTTCTGGGTCCATGCTTAATGCAATATCAGTGGACCTGGGGTATCTTGGTCATGGATATCATGGCTGTGTCCTACCAGGGACTCAAACTTGCAACCTCTCCGGTACAATGCCAGCTCACTCACCTTTATTCTACATTAATCAGAGTCAAGCCTCTTATCAGGGCTGGGTCAATCTCTCTGCAGCAAGACACAGACACACGCGCACACACACAGTTGTTGTCCGGGGTGATTCATTAGGGTGGCGGCCATGTTTGTCTGACTTCAGAGTTGCGGCATCACAAGACTTAACCCTTTAATGGTGGCCGAGAAGGTTAGTCATGGTGAATAAGCTTTGCTTTGCTGCATTCGTCACCCTAAAGCCCTGTTCACATGGGACAGCACAAGAGCCGTGTGTGATAACGGTTCCTTTAACGTCTCGGCAGGACTCCACAAGCACGCTTTTGTCCGTATCGGTTTATTTTTACGGAGATGAATCAGGCTTTTCAGTCGACTTTGTCTTTCTCCGTTGTAGTGAATCACAGACTGAAAAGCCTGTGTTAATGTGTGGTTGTTTTGTGAGTTGTGCTGCTGTAAAATGGCTGATTATGGAGGATTTTATGGGGAATCTCGCCAAAGCCACAATCTCATGACCCCCGCTGGCTCTCAGGAGATTACTCCACTATCCTTCTTCAATGCATTTGGTTTGAGGAATTATAATTAATGGTAGCTGAATTATCATACTGTAACAGAAGCGTCTCCAATGCTGAACAGAACTTCCCACCATTTCATGACGGTTATTTAGCTGACGCTTTTATCCAAAGCAGCTCACAGTTGATTCATTCCCCCCCAGAGCAAAGTGGCTCAGGGGCTCCATGCTCAGGGGCTCACTGCACTGATCTTATTGTTGCTGCAATGGGGCTAGAACCACAGAAATTCTGGGTCATGCTGAAGCATCTTAGCCGCTAGGCTACAGGCTGCCTCTGCTAACTCAGGAGGAGGAGGCCGAGACCATGTGACCCCTCTAATGCCCTCATTTTCCACTCTGCAAATGCTATTGGAGGAAAGTGAGGCTTGGTCCATGCACTTGCAGTGCCCCTGACTGGCCAGGAGTGGCTGCTAGATAAGACTCACGAATATCATAAGACTAATGGGTAACCCCTATCATTCCTTAGCAAGGCTGAGCTAAGTGCTGCTTTGCCAGTGTGCAGACCCTCCAGCTGTAGCTTGTAATGGCACGGCTGTGACTTTAACACCCAGTTTCAGGACTCGCAGCTGCACCGAGAGCAGATGCCTAAAAAAAAACAAACCATTGGTCTTGATCAGAAATGAAATTTGTGGTTAGTTAAGCATGCACGTTCAAACTGGATGGGCGCCGATCAAAGGTATTTCAGAGAGAACATTCCAGACGCGCCCTGTATATTTCCATATGCCATTTAAAGGTTGCTTGTCATTTTGAGGAAGGCCACCGAGGCAAAATAATTATCTTTTTATAAAAGTTCTTAACTCTGTTTTATAGCTAATTAAGTTTTAGTGATTTTTTTAAAAAGTGAATTTTGAACCTACTAAGTCACAGGATGTGATATTTAGCTGAACGGATGAGTGAAGTGGAACTTTATAAATCATTAAAAAAACCCATCCATGCCTACACACCCAGTGAATAGGCAATACAGTGCAAAGTAATTAAAATTTAAACAATTTAAAACACGCAAGTTTCAAACTTTAGAAGGAAACCATGTGTATAAAAATGAGGCTGAAATTGGGTGTGGTGTGACAGCTGATGTTCCAGTGCTGATTGACAGCCGTTGGCCCCTCCTCTTCTCTCTCCCCATAGGCCTTGGCGAAAGGGGGCGTGACCTACAGGGACGAGCCGTGGCACAAGGAGTGTTTTGTGTGCACGGGCTGCAAGGTCCAGCTGGCTGGCCAGCACTTCACCTCCCGTGATGACAGCCCCTACTGCCTCAAGTGCTTCGGCAACCTGTACGCCAAGAAATGCGAAGCCTGCAGCAAGCCAATCACAGGTGAGGATGTGATAATGAAACTAAATGGACACTGTATCCCAGTTTGGTTCAGACCAAGTCAGGGCGTGTTGCTATTTTATTTTTTAAAATGTAAAACTTTTGTCTCTCTCCCCCTCCCATATCTCTGCTTTCTGTTACACACACTTTCTCTCACCCTCTTTTATCTTCCTCTCTCTTTCTATCACTCTCTTAATCTTTGTCTCTCTCTCTTTCTATCCTCCTCTCTATGTTTCTCCCTTTCTCCCTCACCCCGTTCTCAATCTCTCTCCCTCTCTTTCGCTCTCACCCCTTCTCAATATTTCTCTATCTCTCCCTCCTTCTCTATCTCTTCCCCCTTCCCTCTCCTACTCTCTCTCTCATTCCGTCTTTATCTCAATCTCACCCCCACAATCTTTCTTTCTTTTCTTTCTCTTTCTCCCTCCTTCACTCTCTCTCCCTCTCCCCCTCTCTTTCTCTCTCTCTCCCTCTCCCCCCTTCCCTCTCTCTGTCTCTCTTTCTCTCCCCCACTCTCTCTCTCTCTCCCTCTCTCCTCCTCTCTCCCCCTTCACTCTCTCTCTGTCTCTCTCTCTCCCCCCCTCTCTCTCTCTCTCTTTCTCTCTCTCTCTCTCCCTCTCTCCTCCTCTCTCCCTCCTCTCTCTCTTTCTCTCTCTCTCTCTCCCAGGCTTCGGCGGGGGGAAGTACATCTCTTTTGAGGACCGCCAGTGGCACCAGCCCTGCTTCACCTGTTCGCGGTGCTCCGTGTCACTAGTGGGGGCGGGCTTCTTTCCGGAGGGGGAGGAGATTCTGTGCCGTGACTGCAACGGCAACCTATAAGCCCCGGCCCCTCCCAAACCGACACCACGCCTTGCCTAAGTCACACCCACACCCCCCACGACAAAAAAAACAAAACCCACATTTATCACAGGCCTGATATATGAATGACTCCATGTCTCTCATTCAGGCATCACCTGATACCTTATGACAGGTGTGTTCCGCTCCCGCACCTAAGCGTACCAAAGTTCTGCTGTTGCCATGGAGAGAGAGAGAGAGAGTGAGATTTGACTCAAACCACATCCCCCCTCCCTTTTCACTGCATCTCACAAACACAAACCCTACCGTTTATTTTTTTGTGTAACATTTCGAAAACAATTGAGCCCTGTCAGTCAGCAGGCTTTAGTCAGAGCTGTGGCTTGATTACCGCAAAACAATCCCACGATGCCTCGCTTCCATGCTTAACGTCCTGCCGGTCCTGATTGCCACATCCACGGAGGGAATTTTCGGAAACAGCTGCAGGGGGTTGGGGGGGGGGGTGGCCATTGTGTGTCAGGCAGTGCCTCAGTCTGAAACTGAAGCCATTCACTCCAAACAGAAAACAATGGCAATTAGGCCCCACGGTGGAGCCCTCCACCGTCACCACGGCACACATCTGCACTAACACCAATGCAAATATACAAAGTACAAAGGAACGTCGGGTATAAACCAGAGCTCCTTCCAAAAATCCCCACTGTTCAGTTGGTCATGTCAGCGGTTTCCTCTGGGAAGTCCCCACCCCCCAACCCCCAACACCAACCTTCGACACCCACCTTACCCCCAGCTGAATATCAATTCAATTTTTATTCCTGCAAAGAAATCTCATTCTTTCATCAACTTCTGCTGTAACCACACCCATTAGGTCCCTGGCCCAGGCTAGTCCCCCTGCTCCCATTGGTCGGGAGGTACAACCTAACGTTCAGCCACACCTGATTATTTCTCTCAAGGCCTCTTACATCCCCTGACACACGGTAACGTGAAGTCCAGCCCTGATGCAGTCATCCTGGTAAAATTGCCAAATACCAAAAGAGCTTGGAATTTTTTTTCCTTTTTTATTACTTGTTGCTTTTTTGACTAGTGATCTGACCAAAGGAGATGATTGACTTCTGACCCAGCTCCTGCTGAGAAATGCAGCTTGGGATTTGAAGGAGTCGTCAAACAGATGACAGATCTGAGCCAGGTGACCGTATCGAAGGTCGTCAGAAATTTTATTACATCAGTCTGTTACAGTCTGGACTCTTTTCTGTTTCTATTTCTATTATAACAGCAAAGAGGGGCAGGGTAAAGAATGGGTCTTTAGCATTATGTATGCAAATATTCACGCCAAAAAAGATGAAAAAAAAATGTTATGATTTATATTGCTCTCACTAAACAGACACTTTTTTGGCTGTCTCCTTTTGCACAAACGCATCACCTTCCACCAAAGCAAAACACGTAGAAGCAGTCGCAAAATATTTATGTCTAAATCTTTTCGTACACATTTGAGTATGATGAATGAGTAATGGAATTTCTGGCAAAATGGCAGCCATTTTGTGTACTGTGTAGTAAAACCTTGCTGTGTTTTTTAAGCTTTCTCTCACTCATGGTCATTTAAGAACACAAAAGGCTTCATTTCTTTACACTATATGTATCACATTTCTGTTTCTGATTGTGTGGAAGTTTTGCTATGGATGTGGGAATAGCTTTTAATAGACCAGTGTGTATGTCTTTCAGAAAAGGTCTCCAATTCACTGTTTACGACACCTACTGCAAAAAAAGATGGAGAGGAATAATGATTGCAAATAAAAGAATGGTATGAGGAAGAAATAAAGGATTAATGACTGAAAGAAAAGAACTTCAGAGGCTGTAAACACTGGAGTCTGAAGTTCTTAGTTTTAATATATTTTCATCACAAAAAAAACAGTTATTTTTTATTCATTAAGCATGGCACACCATGTTGAAATATGGTCTCAAAACATAATCAATGCACATAACGTACACGCTAAAAAGAAATATAGTCACGTGACCACTAACTATCCTATAACAGATATATTGAAATTGTTTTTGTTTTGATGTTTTTTTTTTCTTTCGTTAAGATTTATTAATTGAATTAATGCTCGTGTTACGCTTTATTTCTCGTCTCTTTATTTCTTGTCGCTATCTTTATTAACAGTACTCTAGCTTTTTATATCCATTATTATTGTTATTATTTTTAAGAATGAATGGGCTAGCCCCAATGTCACCGCGCTGCAATATGTAAACAAGATAACCAATCTTAATGCATGGTGTTGTCTTTCAAGTTGTTCTTCTTTATAAATGTCATATTAATTATTGTTGTTATTAATTGTTGGTCACCTATGGAAAACCTCTAAAAAAAAGAAAAATATATATTCCACTATTTGAGCTTTGATGCTGGAAAGTCAGAGTTGACTTAAATGCTTTTTATTTTGGTGCCTTAAAGAGTTTTGAAATACATGCCATTGACTTCAGAGCATGGTTAAAGAATGACTTCAAACATAACAATTAAAGAAAACTTTTATTTGTGCTGAAAATGTGTTCATTTATATGATTTGTTGATAGAATCCTTTATGAATAAATTTACATGGGAAAGACTGTGTTTTGTGGCCTGTTTGTTGTGTTTCAGTGATTCATTTTCAAATGAGGGAATTTTTCCAACTTATTCCATGAAGTCCTACATCACCACTCTGTTTCCAGTCATTAGTGAATTCAGGAAGTGAGCTCATCCAGGAATGGACCTTTGACAAAAAGAACTTCCCCTGAAAACATTAAGATTTTGCACTGTAGCCAGACACAATACAAGGCCCCAAAACTGTGGATGAAAGGGTGTGAGTGCAGACCCAAACATGGGCTTTGAGCCTGGTGTCTCTTGCGTGTGAAGCGCACAGTTCACACGGGCTGTCAGCGGGCAGAATTACATGTCTGTAAGCAGACAGGCTATTTTCCCACGTCATTCCACTGGTGCCAAATGGCAGGCAGCAAGATGACAGCTGCCATTTTAAATGAAACCAGGGCTTGAACCTATGCCCTTCTGGTGTCAGATTTAGCCTGTAAGCTTTGATACCGACCTTAAGGGCTTATACGCATAGTCATTTCAGACACATACAAAAGAAACGTTGGGCTGTTGCTTTGCAGTGACAGCAATGTGCTGCTGTATGACAGAGACCAAAAGACATACGACACAGCATGTAAAAAATGCACTCCGTTGCATGTCAAAAAAGTTTGACGGACCACATCGTGGGAAAACAGCACATCAACTGGTAGGATATACGCCTTTCTATTGACATCATCTTTACTGAATTCTTGACAGACAAGATGAGCTCACTCGACCAATGCACAGCTTGTTGTTCTGGAAACAGTCATTTCATTTGTCGGTCATCGTTTTGATGCAAGCTGTATAGTCCTGACTCAGCAACATTCAATAACTTTTTTTAGAACACTTGCTTAGTCTCTGCTGCATTCAAATTTTCATTTTAGCCAGGATGATAACATTTTACACCATATGCATGTATATCTGTGTATTTATATGTATAACTACTCAGGTAACAACAGACTGTTACAAAGTAACTTAAAGCAAGGCAAGACCTCTGCAACAAGCTCCGTTACATGTTATACAATGATAACTAATGTGTTACAGTCCTGTCCTCTTTTCACATGTGTCATTAAGAGTGTTGCTGACTCATGCTCCATGCCTCCAACACTGCAGTTACTCAGTAATAACTTGATATCAGCAACTTAATGTAAAGTATCACCGCTGTGCTGGACCATACACATATCTCTCCCGTACCCTTACTTGTTGTCAAAGAGAATTGGGTCATAGAACCATTCTCACACCACCAGCCACCCACAAGACTGCGCTTGATGATGATGTCACATCCATATTAGGGAGTGCCTGGGCATTCGGTGTGTTTCGGGTGCTTTTTCACAGGCCTCAGTGAAACAACCAACATGCGCGCACACATACGCACACACACACGCAAACGCGCCAGCACACACATGCGCGTTTTACAAACTAAGAGCCGGATACGCTCTCCGCCTCTCCAAGAGGATATCTGTACCCCCCTCCCCCACCCCCAACCCCACCCTACCCCGCACAACCCCCTCCTCCCTAAACCCCTGCCTCTTTTTTAGATTTTTTCACCAAAAAAGGAAATGGAAAACTGGAAGGGGAGGGGGGTGGGGTGTATGGGGGGGTGAGAGTGAGGGAGTAGGGGTAGAGTGTGTATGTGTATGTGTGTGGGGGGGTGAAGAGGGGAATCTGAACATCTGGATTTCATCGCAGTCGCTTTTGCTGGGGGGTCAGCTGTACACACACACACACACACACACACACACACACACACACACACACACAGCCCCAGATTTATGTTGAGCAGCCCTGGAGCATCAGGCCAGAGACAGAGAGAAAGAGGGGGAGAGATCTAGAGGGTTCCCACCACACAGGACCCTGATGGCAAAATGGGGAGAATATCTCTGCCGCCCCCACTGCAAAAAAAAAAAAAAAAAAAAAATATTATTAAATTAACCTGAGGGGCTACTGTCACACCACAGGAAGCATGGAGATGGGATACAGACCCCCTGGAACCCCCCCAAAAAAACAGCTCCACCCACGTTCCCCAAACCCCGCCATCCCCACCCCAAAAAGTAGATCACGCGTCAATGTGGCTCCGTAGAGAAGCAGGAAGTGGCCCTTGTGGGGCCACGGGGCAAGGCGCTGGGGAGCATTCCTTCAGCCCTCCCCGGATCAGTGCCCTGAATTCACACCCCCTGCGGAGGAGACGCCGCTTTCCGACGAGAGGCAGAGCCACCTTATGTAAGTGTGTGTGTGTGTGTGTGTGTGTATGTGTGTGAGTGTGTGTGTGTGTGTGTGTCTGTGTGCATAAACCCGGGCTGTTTTCTGTAAGAGGGTAAACCGTATGTGCATGTGGAAACGGACTTGTGCTCGCCCATGCTGCTCATCTGGCCGCTGCTTGTCATGTTTGCGTGCATTACGTGCACACACGTACAAACATGCACTAACACATATGAGCTTTGGAGTTACAGTAAACCCACCTCCTCAGACAGTATATTAACCTATTAGCCTTATTACCATTGATACATAGGGGCTTTGGAGTTACAGTATGCCCGACCTTCCTGGGTTACCATTGGTTACCACTAGCTGTGAACTCTATGACAGGATTGTCAATCAAGCCTTAAACAAAAGAGAAAAACAAGTCATGCTTTTCTTTCAATCGGCATCTGATTTAGGCCTTGGTTTGCAGCAGTCTGTTGCCGGCCAGGGACGTACGAGGTGTGGCTATTAAATAATGAGACTAATGCTATACCAATGTGTGTGGATTGAAACTTTCAGGGGTTGTTTATGCTTGCCCATCGGTCAATGTATACCACATGCATGCACGCTGTGGTTCGACTTCGACAGGCCCAGTCTCATTATTTAATAGCCACACCTCATATATTATATCACTAAGAGGCACCAAAAAACCAGCAGGCACAACGGCCTTCCAGGACTGGAGACTGAAAGCGCTGCTCAATGTCCTCTGCTGAAATTTACATTACAGTCATTTAGTAGACTCTCCAATCCAGGGCGACTTAAAAGGTATGAGAGCACAAGTACATCAACAAGGCTTAAGAATACGAATGGCACAGACCTGGCAAAAATCATAAATCTTTTTTTTTTTTTTAAAGTCTTCCATAACCTGTCCTCCTCGTTTCTGGGACAGTGTGCAACAGGGTCGTGTCAAACTAAAGCCCTCCAGTGGTGAAAGTGTGTAATTGCAGATACGAGAGAGAGAGACCTCTTGTTCCATGCAAATTGTTCCAACTGAATTCAAGAGAGGCGATCTCAACTACGTGTGTGTGTGTGTGTGTGTGTGTGTGTGTGTGTGTGTGTGTGTGTGTGTGTGTGTGTGTGTGTGTGTGGCAGTGTATAGCAGAGCACAGACTCTAAAATAAATCTCTTTGTAAAGAGGTTACTGGTTACTTGTTTGTGAGTGTTTCTTATATTTATCATAACGTTCATGATAAATGTGTGCAAGACCCTGCCAGCCAACCCTCCCCCCTCCATGCCTACCACAGTTTCACAAAATATCCCTGCGCGTGCTGCTCATAACGTCACAAATCAACCGACACAACCGACATCCAAGATTTGAACCCAGCTGCTCTCATCACCCGTAAGCTGAGAGAAATTTTCGAGTGCAGTGAACGGCCACGCGGACGAAACACCCAGGGCTGGGATCTGTATCAGCAAAAAATATATATGCAAAATAAAAATAACGACTCGCCTGCGATGGCGCTCAGGTGGGGATCTCTGGTTTCCGTTGTGACAGCACAAATAAAAAAGGTGGTGTGGCTGACGTCAGAGGAATAACCTCTGTGTACACAGTCTTTATATTGGTGTTGCTGAATCTTACAGTCATTTTTGAGACACGGTACTTTAATGTTCCCCAGGCCCTGCTGTTATTATTGGCTAAGGTAAGATGCGTTTGGGGGATGGAGGGGGTCGCTATGAAAGTGCAGACTCAGCAGACTGGAAAATCCAGATGTTCTGAGTACCTGAACAGCTACGGTGGCCATGTAGGGACATGATTAGACGGGTTTTAAGATTGCTGTTACATTAAAATATTTTAAGACTGTGCCTAAACTGGTTTCACCGGTTCACCTGTGTGTGTGTGTGTGTGTGTGTGTGTGTGTGTGTGTGTGTGTGTGTGTGTGTGTGTGTGTGTGTGTGTGTGTGTGTGTGTGTGTGTGTGTTCAGGAAGCAGGCCATGAACTAAAGGCAGAGAGAGAATAGATAACGTCAGAAACTCTCGAATGTTTCTCGCAACATCAACAAAAAAAAAAAAAAAATATGAACCCCGACAACTGCTTTTGATTTCCACCTCTGTTTGTGGCCAGGTTCAGCGACCCTGTCCAGTGAGATCCCACTGGAAGACTCCCGAGGCATGACAAAAGGGGAGAGCTCTCATTTCGCGTACCCGAACAGTGTGTGCGATGTTAATTTTAAACACCCAGATTCTCCGCTCCACGGCAGTTTCTCCGCAACGGTCAGGATTCTCACGCAGGTCCGAGGTGACCGTTCTCCTCTCCCTCCGCCAAAGTGAGGTCAGGCTGCTCGTCAGCGCTGCTGGAAAACGTCGGCTGTTATAAATTTCAAATATCAGTGTTGACATTCCGCCAAGGGTCGCCGTGACAACTTGGAATTGCAATTGAGGGTTCTGACAAAACAGACAGACGTTTCGCTTGATGAAGTCATGAAGAAAAAACGGGAGCAATTAACTCAGCATTTCAGTTATTGATTCTTGTCAACCTCTGGGACTTTTCCTAGGTCTAGCAATATCTCCCGTCCTCTAAACCGAATCGTTTCAACAAACTCTGACTTTTAAATCCGTCGTTCACTGTTTAGCTCTGGCTTCACCGGCCGAACCTGCCGAGGAGAGAGAAACAAATCTTCTATCCGCGTCTCCCTGGTGACCAGGTACTCTCCGTCCCCAGGCTAGAGCCGCTGCCAAAACTCAATATAAAGCGCTCTAAATCACCTCCAGGCAGACCTCAGGAGAGGAATAGGGAGAAAACGCCAGCAGTAAATATCCAAAAACTGTCACCCTCCACTTAGTCTATCAGAATAATACGCACACGCAAGGAGAACAGGCCATTCAAGCAGCAACAAAAGGAGTAGAATTTCCTCTCTTATGCTGTGAGCTGTGGGCCCAAAACTATCCAGGGGCTCTAAAACTGGAGTCCAAGGGCCCCGGAGTACTCAACTAAATGCAAAAAAATGAATTTCCACTTAGGAATATTTCCATATGTTCATATCTCATTGGCTAATATTTAATATTTTAATATTTCATATTAAACCTTGTATAGTCTACCTGCCCTCCATAATGTGATCATATGATTAATTAAATCTGTATGGATTAATAGCTATATTTCACAGAGGTCCGTAGTAAAATGATGATAGGGCTTTGACGCACACACATGCACTATAGTCAGTATGCTAAAGAATCAGAGCATTGCATCGAAGGACCGCCATACATATACATTTTGGCAACGTTCATAATATAGAAAAAATATATTTGTCAGCTATATTGTTAATTTACACGTGACAAACAGCAACAATTTAATGAGCAGAAAGATCTGTCGAAAGTGGGCCGTGGGTCTCTAAAAAGTACATTACATTACAGTCATTTAGCTGACGCTTTTATCAAAAGTGACTTACAGTTGATTAGGCTAACCAAGGGCCAATCCACCCTGGGAGCAGTGTGGGGTTAAGGGCCTTGCTCAAGGGCCAATCCACCCTGGGAGCAGTGTGGGGTTAAGGGCCTTGCTCAAGGGCCAATCCACCCTGGGAGCAATGTGGGGTTGAGGGCCTTGCTCAAGGGCCAATCCACCCTGGGAGCAGTGTGGGGTTAAGGGCCTTGCTCAAGGGCCAATCCACCCTGGGAGCAGTGTGGGGTTAAGGGCCTTGCTCAAGGGCCCAACAGCAGTGGTGTTCTTGCTGCGGCTGGACTGGGGCTTGAACTGCTAACCTCAGGGGTCCCCATCATGTATCTGAGCCACTTTACAATAGGCTGCCCACAGATACTTCAGGCTGCCCACAGATGTAAAAGAAAGTATTCGGACCACAGAATCCAAGACGGGTGGAAATGGAGGCGGATAGTCAGACGTCAGTACCATCCTGAGAGCAGAGGCAAGCGTCAGGTCTCTGGCACGCGGCGTGATTGCGCTGCTGCCCTTCGGATACCGGCGATATTAAAAATAGATAAGTCAATAAAGGCGCGGGCAGACGGCGGGGAGGAGGGGAGGAAAGGAAGGGAGCGATCAGCGCTAATTAGGGCTGTGATCCTCGGCGCTTGCAGGAAGCGGGGTCCATAAAAGCCGGCCGCATGGTGAGAGGCTTGCAGCCTCCATATTGTTCCCACATGTCTCCCCAGCACGGAGAGATGAACTGGCGGCATGCGCTACGTGCTTAGCTGCCCCGCTAAGCTGCCTGGGCACGCTGCATATTCATAAGGCATTCTGGGTGGTCTTAGCGTAGATGTGTGCGCTGTCTCAGCACATCTTTTGGGCACAATGTGGTGCTAGTTTAAATTAACCTACACCTGTTACCTGCATAGTTATATAGCAGCTAATTTGATGACAGGAGCTTATCACTGAGTAATTGATGTGTAATGTGTATACAATATTTGGTATTGCTTTTAATTATGCATTGGAGACAAGCCCAGGCCTGTTCAATGTTAGTTATTGTTATTTAAATTCACACATGTTGTTACAATTTTTGAAAACCTCCAGGATTTTCAGTCTGCTTTTTACATTGCTATCTTCCATATTGATAACATGTAATAGAGCTGACATTATTTTTTACACATGTAACTAAGTGCAGTTACACAGCTTGTTCAATGTTACTTACATTGTAATTACCTGGTAACAATGTACGGTTATGAAAGCAGGTGTTCTACAACAACACAAGTGTAATGTAAAATAAATAAAAATGGTCTGTTATCCTATTCTGCGCAGATCTGAAAAAGCATATACTAATGATTTCAACCTATTGGGTATCAACATTTTCCAGCTTTTACCTGAAAAAACTAGAAGCACTGGTTTAGTGTCAAAAGCCTTTTCTCTGCATCCTAACATGATTTAAGGTTTGTTTGCACAGATAATACATTCAGGCGAGAAGAAGGACTGGTCCCGGCCTGACGCCCAGAGCATTCAGGGCTGTGAAGTTTGTTTTTCAAACTCTTAAAAAGCTGTGATTTCCCCTTGGTTTTCTAAACAAGGGCTAACTATAATGGTGAGTGATTCGTTCAGCATCATTTGGTTCAGATGTCTTTCTCATTCATTTTGGACAGAGATTTGAATAAAAAGCAAACTGGAATCTTTTCAAAGTTCTGCACTGATGTTACTTACTGAAAACTGCAGTAGAATATATGAGTCTATAAACGTGACAAAAACTAGTAACACATCTGCTCTTCAATTTTTTTTTTTTTTTTTTTCCGGCCAAAAATTGTTTTCAGGAGTGGCCAAACGTAGTCTGGATGTTTTGTTTTTGGAAATGATACTGTTTGTTGGAATGTAAACATGTTCGGAATGCAGAATGTGTGAGTGCAGCCCCAAGTTCTCCTCCTTTTATCTTCAAGGTCGTTTGGATTTTCCAGCACGCTAACAACAAGTAGCAATGAACGTTCTGTAACCAACATTCACATCTCAACAAACCCCCAGACCCGCAGGGCAGCCCAAACATCTGATATTACCAACGCCACTATCTAAAATCCTTTTTTGAAAGCCTCCATCTTGGCTCAGGGATTTCAAATGCCACAAATTGCACCAGGCATTTTATCTGTGGCTGTGTGACCGGGTCAGAACCCTCTGAACTTTTTTCTCCACCCATATAAAAAAAAATTATAATAATACTTCTGATTTTACATAATACACCTCTGATCATCCTGTAATGATGGCTGAAATAATGAGGTTTATGAAACTCAGCTGTCAATCATCGACTTTGAACCAATCAAATACGTTTTCTCTACACAGCCAATGGGGTCATTGGTCCAAATCACTCATACAGTATGGTGCTCCTCCTATTTTTGATTGAACTAACTTGTGCGTGCAGATGGAAAATCACATCGGTGAATGTAGAAAAATAGCCAAGAACTGGAAAAGCGTAGCATCTCTGTAGTGGTGTACCATACTCAGAGCCTCCAAAACTGTGTATGACCCCCAAAAAAGTACAGGAAGTCCTTGGGTTACGACGGTCTCGAGTTACGTCATTTCGTGGTTACGATGCACTCCCATAAATTACTTAAAAAACGTAGTTTCGACTCAAGCGGTTTGGTTTGTAAATACAAACACAGAAATAAAGATAAGGAATTGTTCTCTTTTTTTTTTACAACTGTTTCATTTACTTAATGTATTTTATACGTCTTTAATGCGTTGTGTGTACAGTGTGAGTGACTTAAGGTGTTAATTTAGGTATAATTTAGGTATAAATTCCAACTTACGTCAAAAACCAGCTTAGGACATGTTGTAGGAATGGAACTCGTAAGTCGAGGACCCCCTGTATACATAATGCAGAGGATGTCTTTTTAAAATAAATTGTATCTCTTTTGAACTTTTACAAACAAAGGCAACACCCTATCATGTCCACCTTGACTGCAAAGGGAAGCAGAGAGGAGGAGGACTCAATCCCACAATGCAGTGCTCACCACCTTGGCCTCAAAGAACAACACGGTCACCCATGTGACCAGATAAGATGAGCTGACTGTGCAAAAAATAAGCACTGAACAAAAGTAGAAACCAGGTGAACCCCCCCGTGCCGTTTTAGGACCAGAACGAGGGATCCATTCCTGGGCCACAGCTTGGGGGCAGGCCCGGAACAAAAGACCCACAGTGTTCATCACGTCATGTGACACGAAGTGATGAGATTAGAAGAAATATATGAGGTGCGATTAGACTTTAACTTAATGGAGGCTCTTCACACAGTAGTCACAGTAGGGTAATTCAGCATTAAGAGGTGCTCTTGTCCCGGCATAATGAAACACATAAAGTCAAATATGGCCTCCCCATGCCAGAACTTGAAATTCCCACATACTGTGCATGGCCCGTCTATTTCTGTGGAGACCCGAGGTGTAACTGCATCTGTGGAATGAAGCCTTAAAATTAGATTTATTAAATGACATGGGTCTCCGAGGACAGAGTCCACACTCCGAGGACAGGGTCCAAAATCGCATCGCAGCCGAGACGGGTGATTACCTGATCTGTTTGATTTGACGAGGAGCGCCGACGCTGTCAGAGATTTGTAGCCGAAAACGAACTCTCACCGGCTGCTCTGGGCAGCCTCCAGGCATAGAGAATGCGCTGGAGAGAGATCAAATACTCCCTAAAAAGAAGCTGAATTACTACGATTTAATGAACTTAACAGATTCTACGTGCTGTTTGGCTGCCCTGAATTTAGTGTTGTTGCTGTTGCTGTCATTGTAAAAAAGATAATCAGATTATCTTTTCCCTTTGTTTTCCTCTCTAGAATGTATGGTGAAATGGCAGATTTTTGGATGTAAGTCCACCTTAATGAATTAAATTGATTATTTGTGCTTTCTTGCTGCCCTAAGTTCTCTTTCTTGTTTTTTTTTCTTCTCGTCATAGGACAGAAAATACGGTTACACAAAAAAATATTTTCCTGTTTTCCCTTTAATTCATTTTGTTTTTTGTAATTCTCTTGCTTTTTTTAGGTGGTGAAAGGGGTGATTTGTGGTTGTGTCACTGGGCAGTGGCGTAGTCAAGTGTATACACAGTCATACATGGAACACCATCCTAAACTTGTTGGTGCTTTGAGGATACCAATGATTTGCCTTCGTATTGCCTAGCCAAGAAAATTCCAGTGAACTTTCCACAGCATTCTGGGAATTGTAAGGCAAAAATCATCAAATACATGTTTGCAGTTCTCCTGAATTTCCCTTGAACACATTAAGCTTAGTTTTTTGAGCCACTATTTTGTTTCATTGCAACGATAAAATGTTCTCAGACCGTTAAGGGAATGTTTTCTTCACAAAGTTGTCTCACACAACAAAGTAGGAATCTGACCGGAATCTTCCCCAAAGTTCTTAGAACATTCCGTGCTAGCTGGGATCTTGACTCTTATTCTTGGCCACTGACTGAGCTGAACGGCTCTCAGACAGAATCTGTGAAACCGATTTAGGGCCACCCAAAGGAGTTGGCGTCGACATTGCTGACACGGAGACACAAATTAACTCAAACATCATCAAAGAGCGCAAACAGGCCATGGGATTCTTCGATGTGATCGGCACTCGCTCAACACAGTACAGCTTTATTCGTCCAACAAGGGCTCGTTCACAGATTACCAGCACATCTGCTGTTTACACAACAAAAAAACCAAAAAACCTCAATGCGTCCATCTGGGCTGTCGAACCCAAGCGCTGAAGAGTTGTGGTGGCTACAGGTTTTTGTGGTTTCTTCTCAATCAGCAGCCAGGTTAGGGTATTGAAAAATTATGTGTGTGGACTATGTAGCCAACCAAGAGCTGAAACACACAAGAAGCAGTCACTCAAGCCCACCAGGACTGGAGTTTGACACCTCTGATTGTGACATCACAACAAGTGGCTCCCACTTACATACAGGCTAGAATGTGTGGAACAAACGCATCACCCACAATCACCCCCCAAAGATTTACAATTTACAACTGCGTAATTCAATTTCATTTAATAAATCTTCATAATGCTGCAGCTGAATTAAAAACGATAAATTTCAGCGGTACACAAAAATGACAGTGTATTAAAACGGTATGTGTCTTCAGGCATAATTAAGGACGGGCTAAACGCTGCTCATGGCCAGTTCAGAACTGAATGACAGGGATTTCAGTGAAGCGCAAGATGTCTTGTGTCCAGAGAGACCTGGCAGCCTCTCTTTGATTCTCTGTCTGTTCTCCACCCTCATCCCCAAGAGGATGAATGACCCTCCCAGCTCAGTCAGCATTGAAGTATCAAAAGCCAGTTTCTGTATGGCAGTAAAACTCACATATCCAGTTTAAATCTAAACTAAATGCTGACTGAAAAAAAACACTCTGTCCATACCGACCGACTCCTTTGTGTGTACTCTTCACAGTACTTGCTATCATGTTTTCCTGCAATAGGTGCAGAAGCTTCTGACAGATGGTTATACCTATAGTGGTGAAACTGAAGGAAACGAGATGTCCTCATTTTAGGGTGAACTCTCCCTTTAACAGTTCAGTCTCAGTTTGAACGGGAAGTTTTTTCCTGTCCGGGAAAACAGGATTGGCGAGGGGAAGGACTGACTGTGTCTCCAGTTCAGCTGTTGGAAACATCTGATCGTTCAGAATCACGGCCTGAACCACGACGGCAGGGGGTGAGCGGCCGTGAGTCACGGGCGATGGGGGTGGTGGGGGGTGGGGAACTTGAGCAGCCTGAAAACAGACGCTGTTTACTGTCTGCTGCATGCTCTCTCGGCAGCGTCTAGACCCAGCGCACCTAATGATTAATCATGTGTGATCCTGAAACACAGAGCCCTTAACACTCCCATGTGAATGTGTGCATCTCTCCAGCGTGCCCATATTCACACATTCATCTGTCCATCATACACACATTCACTCATTCATCTGCCCATATGCACACATTCACTCATTCATCTGCCCCATATGCACACATTCACTCATTCATCTGCCCCATATGCACACATTCACTCATTCATCTGCCCCATATGCACACATTCACTCATTCATCTGCCCCATATGCACACATTCACTCATTCATCTGCCCCATATGCACACATTCACTCATTAATCTATCTGTCATCTGAGGTCAGGGCTTCACCATTCCCAGCCATGGTCAGAGGTCCCATGGGCGAGGCAAAAATTGGCCAGCCTTGCCGTGGTTTGATACGGGGTGGGTCGGCCTCACTCCTGTTGGCCTCATCGCAACACCCTCCCTGTCATGCTTGGGCACCTGCGGCGGCACGAACCGACTGTACGCAGACTACATCTTCCTCCGACGTCATAGGCAGCGTGCGGTTGGTGGTGCGGCCGCAACTTGAAAAGAAGCGAGAGCGTCGTCACGTGAATCGGAGGAGTCACATGCTTCTTTACTTCTCCACCCACAGCTGTCAGGGCGGGAGCTGCAGTGAGGTCAACAAGTTCAGTTGAACATTCAGGTTGGGAAAAAAGGGGAAAAATCGGGGAAAATAAAAATTTTAAAAGAAATTGGATAAGGGTGTCTAATATGTAATGAAATGTGATTGGCCCTCTCATTTCTGAGGGTGGATTTGATTGGTGGAAGTTGTTTCCAACAACAAGCAGCCACTTCTGATTGGGAGTCATGATAATTCCAAAGTATAATTTTACCACCCTAAGGTGGGCCACTTTTTCACTTGAGGTGCAATCAATCTGTAGAGCTTGTAGCTTCATTTATAAATGGATTATCACATGTTGCTTCACAATGCACCTTTACCAGTGGGAACACGAACAAAACAAAAAAATGGAACAAAAAAATAATAAAAAAACACACACACAAAGAAAAAAGTGAGCATTATCAACCACAAGCATACAGGGCAAAAATATGGAGGCTGAAAAAATATGTCAGAGAGAGAGACAAAGCAATGAGAGATTTTCCTGAAGCACCAACAGTTCATGGGAGGACAATATCTACCAATATGGATCTATTGATTTACCTGATTTACCCCCAGCCAGAAGCTCGGGATAAAGGGAGAATACATGGGGTCTGCAGCAAAGGGAGAGAGAGAAAGAGAGAGAGAGACAAAACAAAGGAAGGCAGGAATGAATCGGCCAGATGACGTGGACGACCTTTAACTCGCAGCCTCGGTCTTCCCAGAACTCGTGTGTTGAGTGGGTGTGAAGCTCCAGAAACCCAACACTTCTGCAGCCTGTGCTCAAATAAGGCGCAGGCACTCACAGGCCGGCGGAGGGTGTCTTCACACACCTCTCAGTTCGAACCACAATGTGTGCAACAGAATTACCGGCAGCCAGGAGGGCCAAAAGCCTAATATCTCTTCATGTCACCATGGTCAGTGTGAAGTATTAAAGGGTGCTTAAGTTTTTATTTTTGTGACTCTATGCTGAATTGATATTAATATCTCACATAAAGCGATGACGCAGCAGCACACATACACCAGGCAATGAGCTTCCAGAAATCCATCTTCTCTCTAAAGCACACTAAAAATACATATAAAAGTTTATTTTACTGTGAACAGTAAAAACGTTCTCAGTTAAACTTTGATACAGTGTATTTTATATGTGCATGTGATCATTCTTGGGATGTAGTGGAATTAAATTAACACTGAGAATTTTACTGTGTGATAAAGCAAAATGAAAAAAAATAACTCTCCAGCAGTCCCTCCAGTGGTCCTTGTGGTTTAAATAAATAAATAACTAAATAAAACTTCTCAAATTTAGACTCGGGGTGCCAGGCCTGCTGGTGATGAAGCGTTTAGCCCTGTGTTCCTCCTCCAGAAGGGGAAGCTTTGAAAAGCACCCCAGACACAGAGTAACTCAACCAGTCAAGCCAAGCCCAGCGTGGTTTCCACCATGCGTGGAGCTGGTCTTGAACTGATACGACCCACCATTTCCTTCTTTTCTTTTTTCGAAACCCAAATCTGTGACACATAGCTGAGTCATGGGTCATGGCCCCGCCCACCTCCTGTCTGCTGAAACCGTCTCTCGTCGGCGTTACGTTCCGGGGGTGAGGGGGGGGGGGTATGAGACGCAGTCTCAACGCAGCACCCTCTGGAGCTGCAAGCTGTGTCAGACAGGGAGGGAGCGGCCGTACCTGTCAGACAGATATATGACTGAAGCGGGGAAGAGTTTCGGGGGAAAATCTGCCCCCCCCACTCCCCGCTCAGCAGTCAGACCTCAAACTTCTGTACCTGGTGCTTTTACCTGCCTGCGCTTCCTTTCCTGTTTAAATCTTTCAGCGCGGAGAGAAATCTCAACAATGGGGGAGGCTGACACGGACCACATTTCTGTGAAAGTGAAAACAGCCCCGGCGATTACAGCGCTCATCACCTCCAAATACAGACAGAGAAACTCCACTTCCTCACTGGTCCTGTGACTCTTCACATCTGACGCCATTTTAACTGTAGCTGTTTACCCCACTGAAAAATAGCTGGGAAGATTTTTTTCTCCAAAGATGACAAAAAAAACTAAATTTGTAAGAAAGGTTACTTCCCAGATGAGGTAGGCAGGTAATGAGTACAGACAGGTAAAGTGAGTCAGAGGAGCCACCTGTGCATCACCTGTCTGCACTCAGGTTAAAAAAGGGCAGCTGTTGAGTTAAAGCTCCAGGTATCACACCTGTCCAAAGACCAGCAGGTGTTTCTGTCAATAATGACACTGAAATTCCAAACAAAGGAAACAGAATGTCTGTATGCAATGTGCCCTCATTCACAGAGGTTTCACGTTCTACATAATACACCTTACCCAACGGAAAACACACAATCAGCAATCAGTCATCTCATCATTGACATCAGAAAGATATTCAAGAAAACAAGATTCCCATGGCATTATTGCCAAACATGTCCTGCAATGTATGGAGTACAGCAATAAAGTGATTAGGGTGCAAGCAGTATTTGAAACACATGTTTATGTGGCAATGATTTACTGTGTCCCTGGGTTACACTCACCACTCAGCATGGCTTTGCATGTGTAAAAAGAAATTACTTTCACCTTTTTCAAGGACTGTTTGTGAAAATTCTGCATGCTTTAAAAATAAGCATAATCTGAACATAAATCCAGTACAAACAGTGTTGAGTTGCTATTTCAGAATAATACATCCCATTTAAAAATACCTATTCAAACTGATAAGATAATGATGAAATATTATATCTGAACATTGCCGTTTAAATGTACATAACATAGTAGCTGGCATTATAATATATTTCTAAATAATACACGCCCCAAACTTTTTATGACAGATGAATGTGTATACATTTATATATTGTATAAATTTTCCATATCAAATGAGTCCATGACCCTAAAAATGTAATATTTTATGAGACCACTTATTCTATTGGGAGCATAGTATCAGGATTCTAGAAAGTACAGTAAACACTGGAAATGTGTAGGATACAGTGCATGAGAACTTAAATCTAGATTTAGGTTTTTATTTCCCCTTATCAGTGTTTTTTAAATTCCTGTTCTCTATCTCCGGACCCCAGTTTAGCATTCTCAGGCTATAAGCGAAGGCTTCCTGTAATGGCGATTGTACTGTGTGATTGTCATGCACGCAAGAAGCGGAAGAGACAGGCACTACCTTTAGGCATCGTCAGCTGCTGTGCGTACGTGACATCAGGACGGCCAGAGGTGGAATAGCCAAGCTTCAGAAAGTAAAAGTAGCAGCGTGTATTTGTTCCACCCAAGGGCATAGCTAGAAATTCTGGGCCGTGTACACAGACAGGCTCTGAGGGCCCCTCCATGTTTTATCAAAAAAAAAAATCCCAGATTTTCGTGGGCCCCTTCAAACCCTTGGGTCCTTTATACTTAGTAACCTTTTCCCCCCTGGTGCTACACCCCTGGTTCCACCGATTCTCAGATTAGCTCCCCTGCCTGGCTGAGGAGTTGTATTAATTACAGGCAGCTGGTTTGGTGCATGGGAGGAACAAACACATTGCAGTACTTCTGCTTTGTGAATCCAGACTTTCCCCCTCTGAGAAATGGAAGTCGGCCACAGGGCCATGGGGGGCATGCCCCTTTGTGGGTAAAACAGAGAGCTGTTAACAACAGCTACCAGCTATTACTTGTCATAATTCCTTTACAGTACCTCATCATCCTTACCAATTGTATTCTATTCCATACCATTCTATTACATTCTATTCTATTCCATACCATTCTATTCTGTTCTATTCTGTTTACTGTGCGCAGGCACAGCAGACAGACAGAGCAGAAGCCTCCTAAAAGCACTGTGAACAGAAACGTACTCAACATGTAACAAGTCTCTCAACCAAGCTGGGTGTGTCTCTTGATAGGTAGTGGTGAGAACTTGTGACGTCAAGGGTTGTGCTGCAATTTGACGTTATGTCATGTGACCTTTATGTAGTGCATTTTGGCAGCAGTGCAGTATGGTGGTTAGGCGCGTACCTCCAGGTGAGGAGCTATATCGTTGTACACTCAAGCAAGGTACTTCGCCTGAATTGCTTCAGTAATAATATCTTTCTTCTGATCTCAGATCAGTTGCCGGTCAGCCAGATTCAGTAATAGGGAGGGAAAGGCAGGATGGGATGCGCGTTGCCTCCTTTTCTTGGACACTGACTATCTTGTGATCTGAGGACGGCTGGCCCCTGTCCTGTTTGCCGCTGAGGATGAGAAGTTCTCTAGGCGAAGGGTCACCTCCAGCTGGCAACCGACGACCGAAGGCTCTCCGGCAAAGGTGGACTCATTGCCCTTCAGGCTTCTCTGTGTACGTTTACATTTTAGTGCCTTAAAGCAGACGCCCTTATCAACACCTGCTGACAACGCTTACACTTTTACACGCTAAATCCATTTATACAGCATGTATACATTTATACAGTAGGATATTTAATGTGTGTATGCCAGCTACCTCACCTAAAGTTCCCCCTTAGAAAAATAATGTCATTCTATTTTCTATTCTATTTATGTAGTCTACTCTTGCAAACAATTTACACTGGTGTGTAGCTGTCTCTTCAACAGATTTCAAAAGAAATATAATTATAATGCTGCTACTGTGATGCAGAATCGATACGGGCAACAGAGGCAGTAGCGCCGCCCTCATTTTTACGGATAGTAAAACCTATTAGACCGTTTTCACTTTAACCTGTTCCCTCACACCCTTTCCTCCTTTTCCTCTACTTGTCATAATTCCTTTACAGTACCTCCTTATCCTTACCCCTTCCATTCTATTCCATTCCTTTATTTTCCTTTCCATTCAATTCAGTTCAATTCCATTCCATTGCATTCCATTACATTCCAGTCTATTCTATTCTATTCTATTCCATTCCTTCCTATTCTATTCCATTCCATTCTATTCATCAATATGAAGAATATCCCAGATGATTATAATGATATAGATTTCTGTCTTGTTTCCCTGGCCCTACCTCAAGCGTACAGTTAGTGCTGACAGTGTTTAAATCATAATGTGACCCTGAAGTTCCAAAAATGAGCTCCCCTGAAACAACCTTGGCCATTATGTGGATATCTGCTCATTATCCTCCCATATAAAGAGGAGGTTAACCCGAAAAAAAAAAAAAAAAAAATTACCGTTTCGACTCCTCGTGGCTTTGGCCTGGAAAAGGGCGGACTGTCTGGGGGTCCGCCGGAGAACAATTCTGCATCTAAACTTGGAAATCTGGCAAAGCAGCGCAGTAAACGCTGTCCCAATCATATGTAATCACGTGTAAACCATGCGCCACGCTATTTGATTTGGGACCATAAACTTTGCAGGCCAGACCAGGCAGCGGAACAATGAGCAGCCAGACCTACATGGGCTTTTGAGACACTGATGTCATGACCACTTAAACATTTACTAGTTTCATCCTCGCACAGAGCATCATTGTACACATAAAGCCATATGCAACTCATTGATTTAATTTGGATACTTGCGCAATTACACCTTTCAATTTTCTTGTTTTTTTCTTTCTTTTTTTATAAGGGCAATCAGCTGAATTACCCTCCCCAGACAAATACATCAGTCAGGCTATAAGCGGCTTTGGAAGAATTGAAAGCAGCTGCCTTAGTAACAATTAGCATTACCCTCAAGGACAACTGTCCCGAATTTATTTGATTGAATCCTGGTCTGTATGCAAAACTGCGATCACACTGCGTAGTGAATGTGAGAACACAGTGGTCATGTGATATTACACACATGACAATATGTGTTCTCTGTTTTGGAAAATGGTCAGTATGCACATGAATAACATGTGAAACTTCAAAAAAAAAAAAACATATCACTCAAGAAAAGGATTCATGTGATGTTTTTTGAAGGGGCTGATACTTCTACACCAACATATTTTGAGTTGGGTGTTTTTTTTTTGCTGGCCTTGAAGGATTACTACTGCCACAGTTGTGTGTTTGTTTCAGACTCACACACCTTGTTTATCATCCAGAGAAAAGGAAGAGGTTATGCTTTGATGTTAAATCTAAAACCGAAACCTCTGACATGAAGCATGTTCATCCTTCTCCTCTTGAAAGCGTGGAATAACGCAGGGTCCGTTCCGCCGTGGAGCCATGGTTTTCTTTAAACTACACATCTAGCTGTCACCATCAATCTCCGCCTAATCTCTCAGAGGAATTTCCAGCTTGTCGTTTTTATGCCGCATCGAGCGCTGCTGAGGCGTAATTGGGACGCTATCAATCAATCGCGTTAATGATGAATTATACCACGGTAATTGATCTTGAGGCTCGAGGACAGGAAAAGGTTGCGTAGAGTTTGCCTTCCACAAATACAAAAAAAAAGTGTTTTTCTTTCTTAAAAAGCTAAACTGAAGAGGGGAAAAAGGATGAAAAGAATGTGAGTGCGGTGAGAATGAGCGCCAGGACTGAAGGAGAAAAATCGTTTTTACGGTTGAAGCTGTCAGACATGGTGCTATGATGGTGTTGCAGAAAAGGTAGCGGGCCAGAGGGAGGCATTCTGGGGGTTGAAATGGGATCCCAGCATGCCTCGGGTTTTGCCTGGGTGTCTCTCTATGAACCCCCAAAACACACGACTCCAGCAAACAGACACGCACTGACCTGGCCTTGTGCGTGTATGCGCAGTTGTACTCAGAGACCTCATTACTGTATGTACATATATTCTGCACATTTCAAACACACTGACCTGACTAACTGCAATATATTTCACAGGCATTCAAACCACACATCGATGAGTCAACCACACTGACTTGTGTGCACTCACATTCATACACAATTGCTTCACTACACTTTATATTTTTTTATGTAAATTCAAACATCCTGACTTGAATACCTACTTTTTATGCATGTTTGTACACAGAGATGAGATTAATGTATTCATACACACACTTTCAAAAATGCTGGCCTGACTGCACACTTTCATGCACTTTCAAACGTGCTGACCTGACTGCGGGAAATATATTCACATCCAAACACACCTGTGACCTGACTGTTTACTTTAATACACATTCATACAGAGTGCCATTTCTATTTAATGCTTATTTATACACATTCAAATCCAGCTGCTCTATTATACACAGATACCTTCCTATACACACTGATACTCATGCTCTGATTGACTTTTCAGATAGCTTTGTTATCCTAGCAAAAGGCTTCATGCAATCTGATTGGTGCCTGTAATTATCTAATGGTGGATTTGATTGGCTGGGGAGTATTACCATTCCATGCATCCATGCTCTTTTAGCTTGTGTTTGTTCAGAACTAAGAGCAGATAATTAGCTCATCTGTAAAGCTCATCATTGGTCAGTAAGGCTCATGGTTATGACATCATAATAATAAGCCAGGCAACTGAAGCTAACCAGGAACTATCCGAGCAGAAGATGCGTATCAGACCACTAAGCAGCATTAACTAATCAGATATCCTCACCACAGTGAGATAAAGGTTTCATATCGGCCTGGGATCATTTAATGCTCCCCACAAGCGTTTTTACAACAAAGCTGATATATTATGGATTGGGGTAGCTGGCCTGGGAATATTATCTGTTATTTATGCGCCCTATGAGAGGTGATGTATGTTATCTAGGAGCCCCTGATCTCTGCTTCCTCCATCTAACCGTATCTGTTTGTCTTGAGCCTGCTGTGGTCGTGTTGCTGCGTGTGAAAAGAGCGCCTCAGATTGAAATTTATGGAGTGCCTCCGTGTCTTACGGCTTTGGCTGAGCCGCCAACCCTCCTTCACCATCATTTCTGGAAATAACAGCTTTGCAAGGTAATGATTCCATGCACCGCCACGCAAGGTAATGATTTCTGGCCTTTTTCTGTTTGTCCACAGTGTGAAGTGCGCTAACTCCATCAGGCGTGGTGGTAGCCACCGTGCCGCGATGCACCAGTGAGGGAGGGTGTAGCCTCGTCTGCTCTAAATCATGGCCCCATGGCCCTTTCGGCCTGACACTGGGACATCTTATGAAAGGTGAGCACAGAGTTCAGATGAGTTACTACTGACAGACTGTGATCTCATCTAGGTGGGGCTACAGACTGAGGCGTTTACAGCCAACTCAGCTCTCTGACCCATAACATAATACTGGCTGAGGGCAGGGGAGGTGCCAGAGAGTTTCTTTTGCTGGTGCGATGGGGTTGCTCGACTTTTCAGCGAGGGTGCTCTGAAATTTAGGGTATCCTGTTAATGTGCCTGTTTTTTCTACTGCAACACCCCTGACACACGCAGTACCCGCTCAGTGAATTATAAATAAACCACTGAAATTTCCCCTCCCTGGTGCCGCCTATGGCTGAAGGTAAACAAATCCATGGACTGAAACTTCATCATTTTGAGACCGGGCTCTTGCAGTCAGGACTGGGGACCATTTAAGGTGAAGCCACAGATTCTTTAGACACACCAGATACCCAGCCCTGGGATCCAAACACACAACCTGTCCTGACCTCGTACCTTTGAGAGCAAAACCTTCTGATTTTATGCATCTTCTGAAATTCATCAAGGGGCCACAGCATCCATTGCCATAGGAAAGTACAATACTTACCTTGGCAGTGGATGATCTGCGGTGTGACACAGCACCGGAAACATCCTGTTACCAAATGGAAAATCCTGTAGTTCAGATGTAATAAGCTGGAAGGAATGTGGGGTATCTGGCATGTCTAAAGAATCTGTGGTGACGTGTACCGCTGAGGTACGCCGTCCAGGCTGAGCCAGTGCCAAATTCCACAGTAGCACCCTGGAGGCCATGAATAGTTAAATATAGTGTCTCCAAGGAAGGGAGAGATAGTTTGAGCATGGACTCAATAGTGACCCCTCTGGTGAAATGAGTAACTGCATTTGCGTGCTCCACAGTCTTTCAGTGCAGTGTTTTGCCTTTACATAGCAAGGTACGTCACCTGAGGATACATTCCTCAACCACAATGATGACCTGTGGAATAAACATGGGTAGGGCTCTGCAAGCGTAGCTCATCAGGTATAGAGGATGATGAGGTGGCCAGATGTAGAAAGATGATTCTTTTGTGGGAATTTGACTTAGATGCTGGGGTTAGCATCCCAACCCGCAACACAGGAGCTTCTGTTGACCACATTTAGTCAGGACAGGCTAAATGTGGGGGCTGGTGTAGAGGGCAGTCTCTGTTTCTGCCAGCTGTTTCTGCCAGGAGTTCATGCCAGCCTCTGCTCTGTGTTATTTAATTACCCCAGTCATTCATCTGATCTGACATTTCAGTATCATGTTAGCCTTTTATCAAAAGCAATTTACAGTTGAATAGGCTAACCAGGGAACAATTCGCCCAGGGAGCAATGTGGGGTTAAGGGCCTCGCTCAGGGGCCCAACAGCAATGGTGATCAGCTGGAACGGGGGTCCCAGGCATGCACCTAAGCCACTAGACTACACTCCAGGTCAAGGTCATGAATGACAGCTGAAGACTGTTCTCCTGTCCTCATAATATAAGATTATTGCAATCTAAGATATTAAAGAAACAGAATAGGTGTGTACATCTAATTAGGTAATTGAGCAGGGTTAATTGGTGGAAGCCGGCACTTATATGTGCACAAGTCCTCCAGTGATGGAAATGCCGACACCAGGTTTAAGATATCATCTGAAGCCTGGAGCTTTCGCGGCTCAGATAGCAGAATTCTGGGTAAGAAGAAATGATGGATCAGCTGACTTCACTTATCTCAGACTACGTGTACTCCTGACGTGTGTTCCTGCTCAAATCAACGCAGGACTTTTGCGGCAGGGACTGGTCCAGCCACACAGTTGTGATTACTGCAACCCAAATTCAGAGGAGAAAAGGGGAACGATAATTAGTGAATAAAGGAAAAGAAAGGAAAGAGTAGAGAGGACTAAAGAGATTTACTGGAAGCCGCACTGACACAAATTAAAATGACGTTTTTTGGGGCCTTGAACATCAGCGTTTCCAAGGCCAGAGACACTCCTTGACCGTTGTTTGGCGGGGAAGGTTTGGACGGCGTGTTTGTGGTTTGGCCTTTATCTCCCTTTGTCTCCAATAGTATGCTTTAGAGTTGCTCTCCTCCAACATTCTCTCTCTCTCTCTTTCTCTCTCTCTCTCTCTTGTTCTTGCTCTCAATTTTTCTGGCTGTCTTTCTGTCTCTTCAGAGTTCTCTCCCTTTTGTCTTCAATGAGGTACTTCAGAGTTTTCCTAATCAAACATTCTCCCTCTCTCTCTCTCTGCCCCTCTCTCTATCTTTTTTTCTCCCCCCTTCCCACAGTGAAGCCAACACTTTTGCCCCCCGCCAAAAAAAAAAAAAAAAAGAAATACATCCCAGCACTTATCCCAGCAAACCGCGGAAACATCATCCATCACGTAACCCTGTGATTGCACATCGCCAAAGATCCAACTGGCAGTTAGCTGGGCTGACATGGATCTCCTGCTCTAAATAACCTAAAGCAAGGGTGGGGGGTGGGGGTGGGGGTGAAGGGGGGCAAGAGGGGGCAGGGACAAAATAAAAAAACAACAATATTGCGAAACATCCCGCAAGCGATCAACTCAGATTAATGTCAATGACCGTCGGACTGGAACGGTGTAAGATCACCAGGTGTGACGCGGTGACATCATCGGCTTAGCCGCGGTTGGCCGCAGGTGAAGACACACCCTCTCATCAATCAGGTTCAGCTTTCTGGTCCTCTGCCATTTTTTTTTAACCCTACATCATCTTGGAGGAGGTTTTTTTTTTTCGCTTCAGTTATTTGTTAAGTAGACAGATGACCTTTTCTCCAGGGAATTTTCACTGTTCATATTTTACACTCTGCTCATGTATACAGCTGAATCATCACTGCGCTAATTAAGGTTAACTTCCTGTGCTCAAGGGCACAACAACTGTGCCCAAGCTCAGAGCAGCAGTGCAGGAGAGATTTGTGAAGTGGGGGAGACCAAACTGTGAGCAAAAGGTCTCAACTTTTAAGCTTTTTTTTTGCATTCGCACCATCTGTACCCCTGCTACACAGTGTGCTTGATTTTGCTTTCACCTTAAAACCAGCAATCAACTCAGGCCCAATTAAACCAGGTGAGATGACTTAGCTGTGTAATCAACTATAATAAATCAGTTAAGTGCTGAGGAACAGCAAAAGCCAGCACAACCTGTGGATTTCCAGGGCCAGGGTTAGCTACCCCCAAGTACAGAACACTGGTGCTGGCAAGCCTGATCCATTTTCTTTCAGTTTAAGTTCCACAACAAAAGCCAGCACCCACAAGGTCGGGTCTACTGGATCAGAACTGAGGACCAATGCTATAGCCCTACAGTTTACCTTTAGCACATTCTATACTTAATCCTGATTTATTATATATTCATTATCTTTGCAGAAGACATTGACATCTCTTTCACAAGGTAGAGCTAGCCAATAAAGTAGTATATATAAATATATATACAAAGGACAATATTCAAAATGACAACACGGCAAAACAGAGACATTAAAATTAATCAAATGCACATTATGCTGTCTTCCTTAGACAGGTAAGCCTGTCCAGTAACCGTTCTCTGGATCCTTCTTTTGAAGCCAGCCAAAGGTATTAGCAAGTTCAATTTTATCTGATCCTGTAAACTGTTCCAAAAATCTGGCGCATGATAGTTTAAATCTGTTTCACCGAGTCCAGAGCACAGCTGGCAAATAATACAGGAAATTTGACACACATCACCTCAGGATCACAACAGCAATGCGAGCGACTGAAGAGAAGTCTCCAATAACCAATATTTACAGTTTATTCCTTCACTTAAGCTCATTTTAGAGACACCTGACGGAACTTCTACCGAAAGCAGCACCTGCTGTATTCAAGCCTGTACAGTAAGCTCAGCAGAACAAAAAGTGAGAAACGGACGCATTTTGTGAACGTTTGTGAAGAAAGAATTTAACTTGAAGAACTGCCATTTTTAGGCCCATTCTGACACATTGCAGTATTCACGGTCGGCTCAAGGGAATGGAAAATGGACCAGCGCACATTTCCTTCTGCTCTCAGTGTTCTGGAACAACCGGTTCTGGAACACCAGAGCCCACGGGCTCAGATGTGTATCCAGTAAATTAGCGGGATTACACTTCACATACCGCCAAATCAGGCCAGCTGTAGTTTCCCCAGCTGACCAGAGGGGTGAGCTGGGGTGGCTGCAGGGTGGCAGAAATCCCCCCGTCTTCCGCAGGAGGACAGATGAAACTCTGCCAAACGTTCCCTCCCTGGGCCACACTGCGGCCTGTGTGCGGCTTAGTGGGAACGCCAGCTGCAGTTGACCCTGGCTCAGTCTGGATTCAATTCGGCACCATGGTGGGGGTGGGGGGGTTTGGGCATCCACACACTGAGAAACCAGTACTAGCTGTAGTAGCATAAAACAGTAGTAGCTGCAGTAGCATACTCCACTGGACCACTCAAATGTTACTATTACGGATCTCAGACTGGCTGCTCTCAGGAGACCCCAAGACACTTTTCCCTTGCAGTCTTTGCGATCTGTTGCTCAAGATGGACGGGTTTATCACTCTGACCTGCTCTGCTTTATGAACCCTACAGAGAGATATAACTAAGACTTTGGAGGCTATTCCTCTATTTCAGTCAACCAGAGCCCCGTCAGTGTCCAACCTACAGAAAGCAAACAGCAGCCTAGTGTCACAGTCACACTGGGTTTAGCAGCAAAGGTAGGAGGTCTCTCAAAACCAGCTCCAGCACATAACATTTCACCAATGACAATAAAAAAACCCTGGATCAATCAATGAAGAAATAAATATATTAAACCACACAAAACCAAAACCTCAAAGCAGGCAAATTCAAAGCATGTGAACTGAGAATGGGGAAGGATTTTACAAATGCCCAGATGCCAGCGGCAACGTTTTCCCCAAATTACTCACAGACAGCGATCGTAGTTTTTTTTTTGTGGGTAAATGGCATCAGGGCCCGAAAACCTTGGGCTAACAGTTAGCACGTGGGCTTCCCAGCAATAACGTCACCCCAGGTTTCACAGGCACATTCTTAGACCACTTTAATATACAGAGTTACGCCATGCAGGAAGCAAGCCGATGGCCCCCAGGCCACTTAATGTGTTTATTACGTTATACAGTTACAGTATCTAATTTGAGTGCCTTAACTTTTTTTACACAAATAACCCAAGTTGAGCCCCATTTTGGAGCAATTTGGAGGAATTTGTATACTGAATTCTGACTAGTGTTACAAGAGTGACCATGGCAGCTGGCTTGTGTACCCTAAAAAAAGTTCAATTTTTTTCTTCCATTAAAATAAATAAATGAATAAAGTGGACTAATTAATAAACACATGAATCCTGTCTTGTCTAGGCCTGGATCCGCATCTAAGGCTCTGAGATTTCAAACTTTTATAGAGAGCACATGTTAAGGAAAGAGTCCTTTTATCAGACCCTTGCACGACAAACGATTAGCAACCTCGGGTACGGTTACAAAAGCACCAGTAAAAGCCAAAAAAAAAAAAAAAAGTTAAAGAATTTACTAGAAAAAAGGGCACATATTTAAGGAATCAGTCTGCCAAGCTCAATTAGACACACACAGCACTTCTCTGTGCATTGCAGTCTAAATGTCCCACAATTCTAAAGTCCTACACACTGTCATATGATTTCAATGGCCAAGTATCCTTTTATTCAGAGCAAAAACAAGTACCAGGGTAAAACATACACTTGGCAAGACCAACAGTCTGGGCCATTACAGCGGTGACAGGGGTGAATTTTACAGACAGGCGTGGCAGGCAACTGCTGGGGGGGCCCCCACCATGAAGGGGCCCCTGGGGACAATGAACGGGGTTTGAATGGCAATGAGAGTCGGTCAGAGGGGCCCCATTGCATTTTCTGCCAAGGGCCCCAACAGTCTTCAGAGCCTCCTCAAAAGTTCTACAAGTGATGGCAGTGTGGTGTGTTAGTTAGGTAGCTGGGCTTGTGAGAAGTCTAAGTTTACTGCCCTGGTAGAGCACCGCTGTTGTACCTTTGGCCAGAGGTTACTGTCCTGCTGTATAAACGAAGAGTGCGGTTTGGGTTTTTCTTAATGTAAGCTGGGAGGGTCACTCTGGACATGTGCATCTCTTCAAGTTGTCATGGTTACAGAACTCTTAGAAAGCAGTGTATCACGCTGAATATGCCCACTGTTTTTGTGCCACTTCACGTGTTGTGTACAGAGATGCATTCGCAAGCTATTCAACGGTGTATTTCTCGGGTTCGTAACTGTATTTATTTATTGATCATATCCTGTATTTAAACTAAAAAATGTAAGTCCCCAGAGGAGTTAATCATTGAGGCTGCGCTGGATCTTTTGTTTTCACATTTCTGGTCTCTGAGATTATATTTCTCTCCCGGACCTTACTACACTTGAACCCTGAGCCATGCGCCGGTATTCACTGTGCAAGTCGCTGTGGATGAGGGCATCTGATTAATGTAATACAGTGTGGATTTTTCTGCTGATAGAAAAACAGCATTTTCATGCACATCAATGGATCATGTTACACAATCAAAAAAAAAAAAATAAAGCAAAGCATGGAAAAGGCAGTCGGCCTGCTCCCTGAGAGAGTTGCGGCGTGTTGTTGAGAAGTGCAAAACGTGTATCGGCTCGATAACTCTTCAGAGGGCACCTCCTTGAAAATGTCTGAGGATGCACAGGGGCATGAGGGTTGGGGTTTGAATGAGCATGTTGGGAAACACTTCATCGAATGCTGCAACCTCCACTGGACCATCATAAAAACTGACTACATGAGCACCTAACAAAAGTGTATGTTTGCACATACCGGCCATTGACCTGGGACTGTGAGCTCATCTGTTGCTGTACATCTCTGTTGCCAGGCAACCTTACAAGAAGCGCATAGTTCCCGACTACGCTCATACCATTGCTAGATTTTTTCAGATGGCCTGTAAGATGTACGGTGGCTTCACTTGTCAGGTTCACAACTATGAGCCTGACAGGCTAATGTCTGCGTTGTGTCATTGTGTTGCTCTGTGCTCTATGCTAATAAACTTGCAGTTACTGCATCCAGCTAATCATGTTTTCATGTCGATGGGAACCCAATTTGAAGCAGCTATTCAGAGCCAGACTCTGGACAGCCAGAGCTGTTCTTCAGAGCTGGTCATTCTTCTGTAATACATGCAGACATAGGCAAGGTTTTGTGGGCCAATCAAATGAGCCATTAGAAATCTGAGGGCACCAATAAGGGCAGCCTATGCAAAAAAAAAAAAAAAAAAAAAAATCAGTGAATGTTTTCCAGATGTTCTATAAGAGGTGACAGAGCATTTTGAGCCATAACTAGGTGCACATTCTCACCAATTGGCTATCTTGAGTGGGCAGACACATAGACCATAGCTGATAGAGGCATTAGTACAGGGATCTTGATCAGGCAAAAATGCCCCCTTTCGCTTTAAAACTACATTTCAAAACAGGACCTGGCCAAGGGCCATGGCAGTCACCTCAGACAGGTTATGGGGAGTCACATCTGGAGTGCCCGTCCCAGACCATTTAAAAAGGGGAAAGGCCGGCAGTACACTTCAGAGTAACAAGCACACAAACCAGCAACATCAGTACCACCTGGGAAAGACCCATGTCAATTAAAAGAAATTTTAAATAGCCATGAATAAGTTTGTTTATTGTCTTTTGATTGATGATGACAATCAGTCTTGGTGTTAATAAATGTGATATATATTTTTTTGAGGTGCCCTTTTCTAATTTTCACCCCTGGCCCTAAGAGAGTCTGTGCACACCACTGCTCTTGGTAGTACAAAAGGGTCATGATACCTTGCAGGGCTTTTGTTGTGTTTCAGCACTTAATTTGAGTCCTTAATAACCTAAATAGCCCATACACCTTGTTAACAAGACCTAACATGGCCGCTGATTGGAAAGAAACCACTGAAGCCTGTGGACACTGCGGATCTCCTGACCTGGAGCTTTTAGAGGCCAGTCTAAAGGAGCAAAGCTTTGCCTTGTAATGACCATCTCATTATCACAAGCTCAACCACACACGTAATTGTGTTACTCTGCGCTGCAGTGCCCATCTCACCACAAGGAATTCTGGGAGCACGGAGGCAGAGTTATGGAATTTGGTTCCTTGACCACAGGTCTGGCATGCTATAGTAACAGGGAAATCTCCACCAATCACAATAATCCAAAACACACACATTGTCAAAGTTAGCCCTAAGGTAACTTTGACAATACAACAATCTGATAACTACTCAAATATGTTATATGTTGTATGTATTTTTTCATGTACTGTCCTTGTCTTTCAGTTAGGGATGGCTAATGTTAATGCAATTGGTACTAAGTGTATTGTGTCAAGTATTTGTGCACGTGGTATGCAATTTTTTTTTCCATCTGGCTAGCGTGATCCAGTAGCGTTACGTTTCCAGAAAGTTCGTTTAGACCGCATTGTCAACGAAGAAAGTTAATATGTAAATACGGTGCTTATACCTTTGACTGGAATCAGAATTGGTGAACTGGATGACCGGAATGAACCGCCCCGTGTGCACGATGAACGCGTACACCAGCACGTACGCAGCTAAACGTGACTCAAGAGTACCGTGGAAATCCGACGGGAATGGGGTCTGAGAGGGTCCGTGGGGATCAAAACTGCCTCCTCGCTCCCCCCACAGCAACGAAAATGCGGCCGAGAGGGGCATTTTGCCAACCAGCTGACGGGCTCACGAGGCGAAAGAGCAGGCTTTCCAGAAGACAGACAGGGACGAGATCTATCGTACCAATTATTTACCCTCTCCCGCTCGTTTGTTTACCTTTCTGTGCGCGCAGTGTAAACTGCGCGGTGACAGGAGAGCATTTGGCATTGGTTGCGCTGCGCACTCAAGTCAACATTCCCAGAACAGTTATTCTCGAGCTCTAAGAGCCAAACATAGACATTACTGAAGCGGGGACAAGTACCGCTGCTCCAAACAAAAACCGTCTGCTCCTGTTTAATAGCACTTCTGTGGCGTATAGGTTCGGAATCATAACAGGTAACTAGCGAGTGAATTATAATCATGAATAATTTAAACTCATATATCCATCATTACACAGTACATAATTACACTCATAAAAATAATTTCACTCCATTTATTGCATGTTATTTGACTTTAATTAGGCTTCGTCTCTCTTTTTTTAATCATGCCAGGTTGCATTACACTGCAAATATTTTCCTTTTAAGTTCCAGATGTTCCCTGAGCGAGACGCTGTAGATCTGTTTTTGGGTCATACAGCGCACTCTAGTGATCAGATGTAATATTGCATAGGAGACGTTTAAAAATATTCTCTTGTGACAGTCAACAGACAAGGCCGTACATCATTTCATTTCATTACATTTGCATCTAGACATTTACGTGGCGCTTTTACAAAAGGGAATCCAGTATAGCTAGTGTGTCAGGTAGATACTACACCACGTGGTCAGTGACGTAACCGGAAAGCGTCGTTATTATCCTCCAGCATATAATTAGTTGGTCTAGATGCCAGGGAGAGTACATGTACACACTTTTGCATGCATAGTGAGTGGTAGATTAAATAAATGTTTAGAGTTTTGGGTCAGACAAGTCAACATATAATTCAGTAAGTATCATCAGCTCCTTAAAGTGTGCAAATGGCTAGCAGCATTTTCTCTGTTTGTGTCTAACATTAAGTTTGATGGATATGTGCCAGAAATGGGCAGTGGTAGTATCAGTAAAGCATAATGGTTTGGTGAATTGAATCATGTAGTGTGTCCAATGTATATAATGAGAATTAATTAAACGTAAAAGAAATGACCAAAAGCACTGAATGTTATATTGTGTAAGGGTGACAGCATACAGTTTGGTAGCAGTGTAGTATAAGGGTTAGGGTGCTGGGTTTATCATCTGACTTGCCTCTGTAAGTACCCATCTGTAAAAAATGGAGGGTGTAGGCTCTGGATTGGACTGTGCACTAAATGCATAAAATGTAAAAAAAGAAAGGTTTCACATGAAGGTTGGCTTATAGTTGAGACTGAGCAATTCATCCTTTTGATTTATAGTATAGTACCTTTCATAGTACTTAAAGTGAACTCACAATAAAACTTTTGCATGATTCTAGTCTCTCATTATTACTAATGTCAAGCAACAGGAAGTGGAGGTTTACTTTTGTAACTGGAGAGAACTTCTTTCCCACAGTGGATTAGCAACTTTATACATTTTGGGACTGCTTGCCCATATCATTGGAGTGTACGGTAAAACAATGCGTGCAAACAACGACAGGGAATGTTAATTTCAAAGCCATTTAAATGACTTTGAACACAGAGCTCTCGGCTCCACAGCTGACCCCTGAACGGGCCGAAACGCTGAATGCTAACTAGTACACTGCTCTGACCAATCACAGACAGAGTCCGGAGCTCCAGGTCACACATTACAGTCAACTAACAACAGAAACGCAACTAATCAAGGCAGGAAGGCAGTCCAGCCGTATTGCCAAAATAGATGTCAGAGACCTTGAGTCAATTAACGGTGTTAGGAAACCTTTTTGGCAGCTCAGTTTTGGACAGAGTTCACAAGGTTTTTTCCCACGAAGAACATGTGAGAACGGTTCAATAATCGTAATCGTGCAAGCTTGAGGTGGCCTTTGGAGTGAATTGTTTTTGACGGCAACAAGTGAGTGCCAAATCATTCTGAGGGGGTAAATCTATCTGCAAGCCCGTTCGACGATATAAGGGGAAAAACATGCAAGAGCGAACTTTTAATTTAGAAGATCTGTAATCAATCCGGTGCTCCAGGAATCGTCTTTCAAGTTAATGAAACACATCTTGGAAAACAAAGCTTTGTAATCTACCCTGCTCCACAATTTACTGGCTCCTTGTTTAAAATGGTTCAATGGACCTTGGTGTTAGACAGCCTTTAATCAAATGTCCACCAATAAATCAACGGCAGTGAATGCAGGCAGCTATGCTGTAACCGGGCAACAGGACAACAGTCACAATAACGAGCAACTGCACAGACAATCTGAAGACCCTCAGTATTTCACGATAGCCTGCCCCCTGGTGGACACAACTTGCAATGGAAAACCTCTACCTTTAATCATTGAGGGTAGGGGGTGGCCGGTCTTTTTCACGGGCCAATATGTATGCAGACTTTTTCCTACTCTGAATTATTTTAGCCAAATTATTGTAATGCATGTCAGCAAAAAATTGCTGAAGTATATGGGACATACTATCATATACATGTATGAAACATTTGTCATGGCATAACCAGTGAATGAACTGGCACTGTATGAAACTGAGTATGAAACTGATGATCTAATTGAGTCAATTGTAAGTTAGTTCAGGGCACCAGAACTTAATTTGTGAGCCTGGTCAAATATGAAATATGAAGCACATAAGTTCCTTCCAAATTACCAAAAGTGATAAAGTATTAGCAACGCATTATGATTATATTCTCATGTACCCACAAAGCATGCAAAATGTACTTGGAAGCAAAGCAATATCCCAAGATTCAATTGGTATCACAACTATGCATTGGCTACCAAAGAGAAGGTGCCACCTGGAAAAGATGCTGGGATGGCAACAGGTGTGTGCATCTCTATGCTTGTGTGTACCAACAAATAAAAACCACCCAGAATGACCTGTTTATGACATCACAAAGCATTACCGACAAAGGCTCCACCCATTCACTCACCCTCCCCTCTGTACCACCAAAATCAGACGCTTATCAAAACTGCTTCACCAGTGACAAGAGACATCACTTAAAGATTTTTATTTGCATACATTTTTTTATTACAGTTTTTTTTTTTTTTATACAAATGTTGGAGTTGTTTCAGGCATACAAAAACAAAATACAAAAAAAGGGGGAAAAAAAAAAGTTCAGCTAGATCAGATGTTCACTCAAGAGAACTACAACAACAAAATAAAAAAAAGTAAAAAAAAAAAAAGAAATCCTGCTTTAAAAATCCAATTAGCGGGTCACAACAAAGGCAGAACAAACGGACAACAGTACTGGTATGAGATCGATCGTCGATACGGCGTGCTAGGCAAACCTGGATCAGGCACTACATGCAAAGGATTCCCTGCTCCACAGACAGCAAGGAGGGGCACCTAACTATGACAACACAACGCAGCGTCACTTCTCTAAAACACCAAACGAAGAGGTACAGGAGGAGCGAAAGTCTGGATGGCCCCCTGGTGCAGCAGAGGTGCAATCTGTGGGTTAGCCCACGGGTTGGGTTTGGAGGCGAGGAGGGCAGTGAAGAACATTTTTTCAGTTTTTCTTTTTTTAAATGACGAGTTTTAGGGGCCACTGATCACATGGCTCTGATGGTCAGGGGGGCTCGGCCAATCACCTTCTCGCATCACCTCAGGGGTCGACAGTCGCTCTAGTAGTCCTGAAACACACACCAGATAGCGTCAAACTTTGAGTGGGGCTTTATTTTAATGCACTGACATTGACAGGGTCAAAATTATACTTTCATTTCTAATTTCTGACAAATGAAACATAGTTTCAAATGTATTAAAACATCCATGGTGCAGAGGCTCATTAGCAAAAGACAACCTAAACCGAACACACACACACGCGCAAACATGCACATACATACCATACATGAAAGAATTATAGTAAAAAAATAAAAAACAGAATTATTTTGTGTTTCACATAACTCCTTCCAAATCCATGATTACGACAGGTGTAACTTACGGTTCGTGGTTTTTTGTTCATCTTCAGGTCAATTCTAGAAATAATAATAAAAAAAGGTTCACACAGTTACTGAAGATCAGAGATAAAGCACTCCACTGGTCACCGTGGCGACCGTAGGTGCATTCAGGCACAACCACAGAGAGAGACAACTGAACAGAAACTGGAGGGACAGGAGATCCAGTTGTCCCCTTCACACTACTTCCTGTTCCCTTTAATGCGGGCGTGACAGGACAGCCGTGTGGAGAGGGGAAAGCAGGACCCCTAGAGACTCACTAACACAAACCATGCCTGGGGAAAACACAGGAACCAGGGAATGAACACAACTGAGATGAACCAACATTTCTTAAACATTGTTCATTTCTGCTCACTCCCATGACTCAAAATGGGTTTTTTTTCCCTCTCTCCAAAATTTAATTGGTAAATGAGCAGTTTCCAATTCCTAAGGATCTATCATTTACAATCACTCATAAATCAATGCAGAAACACTAATATTTTAAAGAGATTCATGGATTAAATAAAAAAGTATCATTTTATTGCACATATGTTGTATGATAAAATGACAAATGTATTTGTGCTAAATATTTAAGTGCAACTTTCAGGGTCTGTTATGAAATTGTCACACTGACCCAATGTTTAAGAAAAATAAAAATAAAAACAGAACAAAAGGCTGTCTAATGAATGCACTGTACACACAATCACTGGAACGATGGAATGAGTAACTGAGCTCTAAATCTACGGCACACAGCGGACGGTGAGAAACAGGGAGGGAGGGAGGAGAGAGGACATGGCAGGGATACTGAATTTAAAGTTCAAACTTACTCAAAGTCATAATCATACATGCCAGACGGGCTAAGAGCAGCGTTAGGGGGAGGGAAAGAAGGCAGCAGAAATTAATAAATTAATACAAGAGCTACTGATCACAGGGGGGGCCTTCTGACAACACAGCGGTCATATCCCGCACGACTGCAGGCTGCCAGGGCGGGGCAAAAGAACGCCAGGGTTCAGTTTGTCAGAGGCTCTGGGAGAGTCAAGTGTGATTGGGGCCAGTGAAACGTAAGGTTAATTTACGAACCACAGCCAAGGCATTTGAAATGGAGAGGAGGAGGAGGAGGGGACCATCACTTAAATTACCCCCCCCCACCTCCATTTCAATAATTTGACCATACTGATGCACCTGGATAACTATCCCAGCTGAGCGCCCTTTAAATTTGATGAAAAAGTGTCTTGTCGATGTGTTGGTTGAGAATGACTATTGACTATTTTGACTGTTGGCATTTGAAGAATCACCATGGGTACAGACAAGCTGGTGAATGAGAAAGTGTGTTAAACCCATCATTATCCCACACAAAAAAAGGACACAGAGCTGTAAGCTGTACACACATTCCCGAACAGCGTCAGACACTTAACTCAAGCTTAACCAGGCCATTTCATCAGCTCAGAAACAGAAAAGCATGTTAGTGACAGCTTAACATGAGCACTTGTGAGATCACCTGGTTTAAGTCTGACTTAAACCTTATTCATTCATTTATTTATTTTTTTAAGAAGCCATTCTGGACCTGGGGACCAAAACTGACTGCAAAAGGAAGGAAGCTTGTCGTGTCAGGGCTTGTGTACACTGGTGAAAATTTGCCATTTGGTGTGTGTGGCTTTCATGGGATCTTCATTAATAACTAGCATTTTTAGAGGTGTCCACACTACCATGGAGATTGCTAGGTGCTTGAAAGAAGGTGCCAGTTTATTTGATAAATGTGTTTGCATTTAGAAAGCTACAACAGAAAGAGCACATTTTGGTTAGAACTGTACTTTATATCGCTCCGCTGAGGGCGGTCGGGGGCGCCACTCTTCATCGATTTTTGTGCACTGCCTCTGGAGGTGGTGTGACACACCCCAATTTGATTATTGATCTGTATGTTTAGGTTGGTAAAGGGATTTTGGGGAGGGGATTTCTGAGGGTTTCTAAAGGGTTGTTGGGGTGTTGCACAGGGCGGTAAGAATGCAGCTAACATACCTGTGCCGGTTCTTGTTTTTCCGTTTCTTATGGCTGCCGTGGTGACTCCCCGAGGAGGAAGAGGCGGCCTTCTGTGGCTTCATGCCTTGCAGGGACCCGTCTGGGTCCTCAGGGTCCTCCTGGCTAGGCTCGTTCTCCTGGTTCTGGAAGTCCGGCGAGTTGTCACTCTCTGTTCCGCTGCCAGGTTCACCTAATGGTGGGCAGAATGGTTAGGGAACTGGGCCTATATATACATATATATATATACACACACACACACACACACACACACTCAGAGGCGGGAGATTTTCCATCCAGGTGAAGGCACTCACCAGTGAGGTCCTTAACATGAATTACTTTACTGAATAATTACTCTGTTGCACAAATTAATCATAAGTACAGAAAATAGAGAGCTATCTAAGCTGCTCTAGATTAGACCATCTACTAAATGCTTAAATACAGAATGTGAATTGTGGGGGTACAGCAAACAAACAAACAAACAAACAATAAATAAAATATCACAGTGAACTTGTTTCAGAACTAAAACAGCCACATCTTGAGGGATCGTTCCCCCTGACACCTAGACAAAGAAACTTTGCTAATGAAGTTGTGTTAAGAGTTTAATAGGCTGTTACAACATATTTTCATGCAGCTTAGAGTATGGTCAAATGTTCCATGTTTGCTATCATTCTGTTTAATTATGGTGGCTTTTGGTGAAAGAAAAACTGGCTACATCTCCCCAAATATTGGGACTATGGATGTACACACACAAAACATCTGGACTGATGATTAACATATTAGTGGTATAAAAAATTCAATTTTGTGAAAAGGAAAAATGTGTAAAAATGGTTCCTTATCCAGCTTAAAAAGGAAAATACTCACGTTTTTCGATTAGCTGGTCTTGAATCCCTCCCAAAGCGCTGACAGCCTACAATGGCATTAAGGGAAAACAGGAAGATAAACTGAGTGAGGATAAAATGGAATTATCAAAATAAACGAGAGGAAACATTTCAAAACACATATCTCTACCAAACAACATTTGTGTTCCGCATTCAAGTATCCTAGCAAGACATGATGTCCCCCGTTACTTATTTGCGTCTAATACAGGCATATTTGCTGCAAGATACGGATAAAAAAGACAGAATTGCTACAGTAGATGAAAAATGCTTCACCGCAACGGAGGTGACGGATGATTTACTGAACAGACGTTCAGCCTCTTTAAACTTTCTGTTTCTTCTGTCGTTCTTGCTGTTGGAATTTCTGCAAGTAAAACAAAAAATGTCAAAAGTTTACCATTTTATTCCATTGGTGTGTGTATTACCATGCGATTCTTTCATTATCTAACCATTCCTCACTTTTGGTTGGTCAGGTAACGATCCCATCCTCGGATAATGTTCCCGTACATCTGAGTGTCTTCCAAATAGCTCCCTTCAAACGCATATATCTGCCTCTCCAGGTTCGCCAGCGTCTCCTGCAGCGTTGGTAAAACCAGCACACGCTTTCTTCAGTACAGTACCCCCATTTTAACCTCACGTTGCTATAGTTACCAGTACTTTGCAGCTGGTAAGCGCAGTGGCTATTCAGTACCCAGAGCAGTTGGTTTTGATTGTCACACATTTAATTGTGGAAAAAGCCCTCACACTGACAACAGCCCAAACCCATAACTACCATACCCTAACAACAGGGTCTGTGGCACCTAGCGATGGGTTTGTTTATGTTTTGGCTAACGCTAGGTAGCTACCGCCAATGATTAAACTATGTCGCGAGTGACAGTAAGGTAGTTACCCAGGGGTCACTAGTCATAACTAACTAATGTTAGTTTTCAAACGTTATCACCAGCTACTAGAATACTGAGCCAGTATATTAACGCCATACAACTTCCCTCGCTAGGTTAACCTAACACTGATGATGTACCGACATCACTACACTACCTACCACATGTGTAGCTAAGACATATGCTATGATTTAGCAACGATAATAGGCAGTATTTCTAGAGGCTAAGTTTACCTACAGGTCTATCTGTACTACTTAAATGACTGGTATTTATGTTTCTTGAATAACTCACTAGGTATGCCAGCTGTCTTGCTGAGAAAACACATAGCTAGCCTAGCGACTATGCTAATATCCCATTTGTACAATAGACATAAAACTAGGCCGTCCCAAGCCATATTTCTAGCGGTCTTTCCTGAATAAATAAGCCGGGAAAGCCGTTCTCTACAACGGCGAAGACTGTAAAACCAGCATGCTTAGCAAGCTACTCAGTATTCACAACCATCTATTACGCAGGTCTACCAAGCTAGCTAAGAGTAACCTGGTGGAAGTTACGGTTGTACACGTAAATTTCTAACGCTACTCTGCTGGGAAACTCATTCATGCCGTTGTTCATTTCGAAATGTAAAAGGTCTTTGAAACAAATGTCTTTACCGCGAGTTCTTGTTTCCTCTTCACCAATTCTGTCAGTTCCCGACGTGTATCTGGGATCTGCGGCGGTGTCGCTTTTGCGTGCATTGCCATATTGAACAAGAAAAATGAAAATTGCTCGGAAAAAACAAAAGGGCCTCCGTCGCCAGCGCAAAAAAGGCGCCTATGTCGATAGAGCGAACCTGAGAACGGTACCATGAGCGTCCACAAGAGGCAGTAAATATGATTGAACGATGCGGGGTGGGACTTTCTACGTAAGGATATGTCAATATTAATCAAATATTGATCATAAGAAGTTTGTCTTTCCCTGAGGGGTTTGTAATTTCTTCAATACTTTTCACTATCTAATGTGTAGATGAGGTTTCCGCTTAAGTGTGGTATTTGATATTGTAGCGCAGAAAACAGTGAAGGGAATAGTTGACTGTACCTTACAAATTAATAAAAAGCACAGAATTCAGTGACAAGAGCTAAACGAGGCATAGTTTTTTTTTTTTTTTGGATCATGCTTATGAAAGGAAACTCATGATTGTTACTGTCTTGGTGAGTGGGTCTTTCAGTTCTCCCATTAATTTAATTATGATTCAGGAGAAGGGACAGCTGGGCAGCCTATCGTTGCATAGCTTATTGAAAATTCATATGTATGGGTTTTTAATGAACCCTGGAGTAAGGAGTTAAATATAACATACATCCAAAAGTTCCCTCAAGATTATTCATGAATTCATTGATTGTATATGATACCGAAATTTGCCTTGATCTAAGTGGCATATACATTTTGAAAAACTCAAACCGGAAGTCTGCAGTTGTTTCCAGCAGAACATTTGCTCCACAGAGTGGCTCACCATAGCTCTGTATGTTAAGCAGCCATTTAATTATTTTGGGGATAAGGTTACTATATACAGGGAGTGGTGTATGGCCCAGGTGATTTCTCATGGAATGAACCCAGCACAAATGTTATAGATTTGTGGGAAGAGTTTCTGCCAGTCCAGCAGTCTGAGAACACACCAGAAGATTCCCATAGCAGAGCTCCTGCATCCCTGCTCCCAGTGCAAGAAGAGTTTTTATACTTCCCATTCTCTGAAAATACACCAGAGTATACATACAGGGGAGTGGTCATACCACTTCTCTGACTGGGGGAAAAGTTTTGCCACATCGAATATCCTGATTACACACCTGCTGAGAAGAGTGTTTGATATGCCACTGTGGGAATAGTTTTCATATATTAAGTTCGCTGAAAAACACCAGTGAAGACATGCAGGGGAACAGCTGTACAGCTGCAGGAAGAATTTCATTGAGCTCAGCAATCTGAAAAAACAGCAGAAGCTGCATACTGCTACAGGGTGAGTTTTGGGTGTTTGAGTATTTATTTCATTTGTCTTCTCCTCTCCCATTTGAAACCAAACTGATCAGCCACTGGGTTTGAGGATACATACATTGTATATCTTTTGTCATTGCATGAAAGGAGCATGAAGAATGCTCCCTAAAGGTGGCAAATATCAAAAAAAGTAAGCACAGTTATAACATCCTGTTGTCTTATTTACCTATGTACACATTCTGGGCTTAAATGGCCCAATAAAATACTTTTTATAAATAAAGTTACGTCTGTCATCACAATTCACAGTCACAGTTTGAATCATAGTTCTTCCTGGCTTCAAATGTGTGTCATGAAATGTTTAACCTTTTGCAAATCATTATTCTTGTCAACTAACTTAGTCAAGCAATATGTTTTTTTTTTTAAATAATGGCATCAAATACAGTGCTGCTTCACATCATTTTTATTTTCAAATTCATAATATATAGTTTAATTGCAAATTGTATAGATTTGTAGATGACTTTTATTATGACGAGTATGAACGGAAGTAGTTGACTTGCTGACAGAAAGCGGAAGACGGGTCATTACAGCGTAGGTAATGTTGACAACATTTAGCCGCCTCACGCACGCCAGAAACAGCATGACCAGTGGATGTCGTCCCGGGCCAAGGTAGTCACTTTCCGTTTTAAAAATAAGGTTATCACCAACACATTTGACTCAAAAGTACAACACAGCTCCTTGAGATGTAGCAAAATCCGGCTCACCGAAGCCAGACAGCAGTACCGTGATACTTTAGCCAAGCAAAAAAATCAAGGGCACTGAAAATGCAGCGAAATTACATTCTCAGTTGTGGTTAAGGTAGTATATGGAAAAATGGAGGTGTTAGCCGCGCCGATTACAGGAAACAGTGTTATATCGGAATGTGCTGGCGCTCGCTCAGTGACGAAGGCGATGTTCAAATGGGTCATGTTGTGGTTTGCTACCGTCCAAGCTGAAGAAAGGTGTACCTGGGTCAGTGACATGACATGCATATTTTAGTGTCCGAGTGCATTACTTCCTTTTAAAATAATGTAATCAATTCATGACATGTGTCACTTTATTATACAAAATTTATTTAGTCTGAGTTTATTTTCATTATTCAAATGATATATTCTTTTATGTTTTGGCATCTCAAACCCCTAAAACATCAGGAGGTGCAACCATCTGTGAAAATAAACAGATGATGACAAATTCAGTGATGATAAAACTCAAAATGAAATACTATGGCATGATTTTATGTTTGAAACCTTTCAAATAGACCAAATTTTACAAATACCAATAGTTTTAAAGCTGTTGGGATAATTGAAAAACGTTTGTCCAGCAATTTGTATGTTCTCAAATGTCAGGGTGGCACAACCGTAAACATAGTACTCTTATTATGAAGTGAAGAGGTACTAACATTAAACAGGATATTGAATCATCCAGAGGACCATCTTTATGGCGGAACGAAAAGGTTTGTAGATCTCTCTCAAATATTGATAAAAATAGCTACTTTCAACTTGTAGGTAGGGTGGTACACTTTCCATATCAGGTGGTACAACTAATGTAAAACTAGGAAAAATCAATTTTATCATAGAAGTCTTTATTCTATTTATAAAATGCTATGTATGAATTTGATAGCAATGGCAAAAGCTAATACAGGTGTCCAAGTAGAGGCCTGTTTAATTTAAAATTCATTGCAAAAGTCAGGTGGCGCAACCAGTAAGGTAGGTGGTGCAGTTGCAAGGAATGTTACTATATGAAATAAATAATCTTATTTAAAGTGCTAAGATTACCTGTTACATTTCTAAAATGTTTATTAGTTTTAAGTTAAAGATGTTATCCACTCCCAAACCTTTTTCATTATTATAATTTTTAATAATTGTAGATGCCACTATCAAGTAAAGAAAAATCAGCATGGCACAGGGAGAACATTAAAAACAATCCGGCTGCAAGAGAAGCATATCTTGCAAAAAGAAAAGAGAGGTAATTCATCTTGATAAAATATAATGCAAGTCTGGATAACAGTTTATTTTGCAGTTATTACTTTTGTACAGTAGTCAGACCTTTACGATTTTATAAGTGGGAATTCCCGGTATGGCAGTTTATTTGTTCTCATGTTTTATAGTTATCAGAGGAGGAGGAGAGAGGGAAAAATTGTGAAACCCCCCATCAGGCAGCTGTCCAGAACAGAAAAGGAAAAAGTGAGGCAACAGTGGAAGCAAGACCAGAGAAAGCACAGAGAGAGGAAAAGGGCTATGGTGGGGATCCTGAATTTCACAACTGAGTCAATGGAGACAACTCAAGATGACGGTGATCTGAATAGGGAGTTCATCTTAGTGACATATGAAGGGCGGCCGTTCATGGGACAGGTTCCTCAGGTAACTGGTGATGAGACTGAGGTGAGCTGCATACAGCAGTTGGGAAGAAAGAATAAGTTCACCTGGTCCCATCCTGCTGACATCATTTTTTAACTGATGTGCTCAAATTAATCTCAGAGCCAGAGCCTCGTATTCACGGCACACATAGCTAGCTCATGCAGACTGGGACTGCTTTAGCACGCACACCTGAAATGGGATATTAGCCCTCTACCAGTGTTGAACAAACATGTCAAAATGTTTTGAGATAGTTTGTCAAACGTGGCTTCATTGTTGTGAAATCACAATCCATTTTTATTTAGTATGTAGCTATTATATAGTGTTCCATTCCAGTTGCTATGCATTTATTGTTCTGCATTCTTGGAATACTTTTGATTAATTGCATTTGGGTATTTGAAATAAAATTTTAAGCTGATGTTTCTTTTTAAGTGTATCAAACAATCCATTATAGTGTATCTAGTCAATCTATTGCACTGTAGCCTATTCCAGTTGCTATGTGCCGAATGTGATTTCAGGTGATGTATCCTGTTTTTGATAAATGCACTACTTTTACTTCAATAGAGACTGTAGACTGAAACACATTTATGTATTTTAAAATAAAAATGCAATTATTCAGCATATTTCCATTACTGATGGTTGTCAGGTGGTACAACTGATAATTATCAGGTGGTGCGACCAGGTAAAATATTCATTTAAACCAATAAATAGTAGGTTAAAGTGAACAAATGGTTAATGACTATGGTGTGGATATCTATTATATTGAATGCATTCATTTGTATATTTGTATAATTATTTTTCTGTCTTTGAATGTAAAATTGGATGCTAAAGATACTAAATACCTGGCCACAAGAATGCAATAATGTTAAATTATTGTAAATACAAAACACAACTACAACATAGTAACGTTTAAGGCACTGTAGACGCTCTAAGGAATACTTGCCAAAGGTTTCACTTGGAGTAAATAATAGGAAATATACATATTTTTACAAATATTTGGCGCCACCTGACTTTTTTTGGGTGGTGAAGTTAAAAAAATAAAGTCAAAAAATCAATTTAAACACTTTAAAATGTTATTTAACAAATGACAATTGTTTAAACACATTGTTCCAGACTCAAAAATATGCATTACATCCATTTTGAAAATACTTTTTAAAGATACATTTTTAGAAGCTTTGTCTTTGACCAACCTGCATACTGCATGAGAAAAAATTTAATAAAGGTGGAAGCAACTCTGATGACTTCCCATGACTTATTTATACAGTGGATTTAAATGTACAATGAGTCCACCACCAAGACCTCTTTTGATAAATAAATTATGAAAAACAAGTTAGAAAGGGATAATTAAAGAATGTGTTGATACATTCTCTCTCCCAGCCTCTGTCCTCATCCTTACCTCCTATCCTTTTATTCACACAGAAGACCAGTGGGCCTATCCTGGAAGGCTGAAATGTTATTATTCTCTACCTCCTCAGATGAAGACAGAATCCGTGATGGATGACATGGATCACACAGCAGTGGAGCTGAGATCAGGCCTGAAAAGTGAAGATCTGGAGGAGGCGATGGAGAGCAGGACTGGATGTGGGATGGGCAGTGGGGAGAACTACCTCCTGGTCAACATAAAGAAGGAAGAGGGTGAAAGCTGGAAGATCAGTGAGGATGGAGGGAGGGATGGAGAGGGGAAGGAACTATGGATGAAGCAGGAAGAAGAGAGTGAAGAAAAGAGGGAGAAAAATGAACCTAATCAATATGCTGAACTGGACGGAGACACAACGGAGGATGGAAAATCAGGCTACACTAAACAGGAAATTGAGGGTATGTCATCTCATGTCACTTCCTGTCTTGCTTTGTTCATCACGGATGAACATTTAAGCAGTGTAAAACCTTAATGGATTGTTTGTTTGCAGAAGTACACAAAGGGTGTTCAATGCAGTTTGCCTGTACCAGCTACATAAGTGTAGTCTCATGGAAAACTGTACCAGATAAAGACAGGTAGGAGTTAATAATGTGTAGCCATACTAGCTGGACTTCTATTAGCTATTCTGGTAATAATATGATTTTGTTTTCACCTGGAATTTGAGTGCATATATCCATATTTCCATGAATGACCTCTCGTCGTCTTCTCTCTCCTCAGGGCAGAGCGGTGAGGCATGGTCTCAGGGCTTCGCCTGCCCCCAGTGCCCATTCACTCACATGGAAGAAGCGAAGCTTCAGCAGCACATTGAGAAGGTTCACCCAGAGGAGCACAGCAGGGTTCTGCAGTCTGGAGGAAATGGAGCAGAGAACCCACTGCCTCCCAGCAGCATGGATCAGCACCCGACAGTCCCCGCTCCGACACAGTCCGACATGGACACTTCTGGGGCCCACAAGTGTTCTTATTGTGGGAAGCAGTACAAATATCCATCACAGTTGACCATACACATGCGGAGACACACCGAGGAGCGCCCTTTCCAGTGCTCCCAGTGTGATAAGAGTTTCACCGTATCCAGTTCCCTGACAGTACACCAGCGAATACATACAGGCGAACGTCCATACCAGTGCTCTGAATGTGGGAAGAGTTTCTATCACTCTGGTAATCTGAGAAAACACCAGAAACTTCACACAGCAGAGAGCCAGGTCCACAGATCTAACAGTGGGAAGAGTTTTCGAAAACCATTGTCTCTGACAAAACACCAGCGAGCACCAACGGAGGAGCACCCGTTCCACTGTTCGCACTGTGGGGAGAGTTTTCGTTTATCGAGTGCTCTGTTGACGCACCAACAAAGACACACTGCAGATTATCCACATCCCTGCTCTCATTGTGGAAAGCGATACAGATACCCGTCTGATCTGATAAAACATGAGCGGATTCACACAGGGGAGCGCCCGTTCTACTGTCCCCAGTGCGGGAAAAGCTTCAGCCAGGCAGGCAATCTGAGAGAGCACCAGAAGGTTCACACAGGGGAGCGGCCTTACCACTGCGCCCAGTGCGGGCAGAGTTTCCGCAAGGCTTTCGCTCTGAAGAAGCACCAGCGAGCACACGCCGGAGAGAGGCCGTACCACTGCTCCCATTGCGAGAAGAGATTTACTGTGTCCAGCGACCTGCGAATTCATCAGCGAATTCATACAGGGGAGCGACCGTACCGGTGTGACCGGTGCGAGAAGAGTTTTACCGTGTTGAGTTCTCTGACGGTGCACCAGCGAAAACACACGGGGGAGCGTCCGTTCCAGTGTGCCACCTGCCGGAAGAGTTTCATGCAGTCTGGTAACCTGAAAGAGCACCAGAAAGTTCACACAGGAGAAAGACCCTACCACTGCTCTCAGTGTGGGAAGGGTTTTCGGACATCATTTTGTCTGATGAAACACCAGCGAACGCATACAGGAGAGCGGCCGTACCGCTGCTCCCTGTGTGGGAAGGGTTTTACCTTACAGTCACTTTTGATAGAACACGAGCGAATCCACACAGGAGAGCGACCGTACCACTGCTCCCACTGTGGGAAGAGTTTTCGCGTATCACGCTCATTGATCATGCACCAGCAAATGCATACAAGAAAGCACCCATACCACTGCTCCCAGTGCAAAAAGATTTTCACATCTCAAAGTACTCTCGTAATACATCAGAAAACGCATTCAGGGGAACACCCATTCCTCTGTTCCCAGTGCGGGAAGAGTTTTCGGAAATCGTGGTCTCTGACAAAACACCAGCGAACTCATACAGCAGAACACCAGGACTCCAGGGTGGAAATTGTTTCTGAAAGTCCAGTCTTCTCAGAACAGGATCCAGCAGACTCGTAACACTGAACGGTGAACCGTGGTTTGTATAGCTTGCGGATTCAGGGATCTGGGAAGTTTTGTGTATAATAAATGTCTGTAAATGACCCATTTTGTCCAATGATTGATTGGAATAACTGAATTTATATGTCCAACTAAAAAGACGGCATATTAATGAGAATAACACAATAAAGTCACACATTACTAGTGCTATCCTTTTGACGCCTCTTTTTCTTAAATATTGGCTGTGGTGTTGCTGTCTGTCCAGTAGAGGGAGGTATAACCCCGAGTTTAGTGCATGCTCACGATGACAGCTCAAAGTTTATTGGCAATTGTCAGGGCATGTTCATGTTGATGTCGGTTTGTTTCTGGGACAACGGGCTTACCAGTTAAAATAAAAACAATGTTTGAGGTTTTTAACCAGTTGTTTAACCAGATCTGATGGATTTAAAATTTTAATTTTAATTCCATTACATTATAGGCATTTTGCAGACGCTCTTATCCAGAGCGACTTAAATACAAAGTGCATTTATTTCGGGACGAGGTTGTTAAAGTGCTGGGGGGGTAAAAGTCTCAAGTGCCAGAAGGGTTATAATGGACTAAGCCCTGTGGATGACCTGTTGAAGAAACAAAACGCATTAAGGGAATGAGAGTGCTCAAGTCCCAAGTGCCAGAAGATGATAATCCCCTGTCCCTCACCCCTGACTTTTTGCCACTCTGAGACTTTTTCATCCCACTGCTGCGACTCTCTTCCACCGTTTCTGGAGGTGAGGCTGTCCACACCCCATTCTTCCATTTTGTATGTCGACTGGCCCTCATTTCCATCCCCACTTGCAGAAGTCACCAGTCACCCCCACAGCCTCACATGGTCACAGACCTCCGCCTCAGTTTCTGTGATAAAAGAACCCGCTCAGACACCAGCAACCATCCACCTCCATGAGTATCTGAATGGGACTATCAGATCCCCTCTGTGGGACTTTCAGCCTTCTCATCACTGACTTACTCACTTTGAGTTAAGGTAAATCGCTCTGGACAAGAGCATCTGCAAAATGCCTGTAATGTAATGTGAAAGTAATGGATCTTCACCAGTAGGATATACCAACCATACTGGTGGAGGAACTGGAGGTCAACATGTGCCCTCTTCACAGACTCCCCGACACTTGGCCCACCAGGGGAGACTGTTCAAGAAACCTTCTTTCTCATGTTTGACACACCTGAGCTAACACCAGTCAAAGAGAAGAAACCAATCAACCCTGCTCCCCTACATCTGTAGGAGTCATACTAATACTGTTTAATAATTAATAATATTATTGATACATTTTTATTATTAGTATAGTAGTAGCAATGAGGTTTATTACTTTATTCGGCTGAACCAGGTGAGACCACAGGATCTAAATAAAGTCTGCTGAGGTACTGCAGCAGCAAACATGGTCATTTCCGGTGCTGAACACTTCTGGAACTTTAAATTCTTGACTGCGAGACGTCTGACTGTCTCGAGGTCTTATGCTGTCACTGGAAGATTTCATTTTTTATTCGGAGCTAGCTTGAGTTTCTGGCGGTACCCCACAGGCTTTCATTCATTTTGATTACTGCTGACGGTAGTCTGGAAAATTGTTCTGGGGATTTCATTTCTAAAACTGTTGGTAATTGTTTTTGCCATGTTTTACACACCTGAGCTGTCAGCAATCAAAGAGGAGAAACCATCCCCTCTACTCCACTCCATCTGTTAATAATATTAATATTATTTGATTTTTATTATTAGTATAGTGGACGTTGTAGTATTAGTATTATTATTGTTCTTAGTGATATTATAAAATACAAATATTATGTATTTTTATTTTTATAATTGATGCAGGGGTTTTCAAAAACAACTGCTCGTAAAGCCTTCCAGCAAAGAGCAGTGAGAGGATCTGGTTAAAGATGAAAAACATACCCACACAATATAACCGCTTCCTCTCAGCAAAATCAAAACTGACTTGTACAATTAAAGCCGTAAAATAATGAGGGGGAATAAAAACAGATTGGTTTGGAGGTTCTGAGGAACATGATGTTGAGAGCACGGGCAGTGCCTGTGGGTTGGGAGGACGAGCTGTTGGCCCGGGTCCGGTTTGGCGCCGAGGCAGCTTCACCAGGCCCATTACCAGAGGTGGTAATCTCCAGCCTCAGAAAGTCAGAGTATTACCACCATGTATTTGTTATACCTTTGCACGAAAACAGGTGATTCAACCATTGGCGTGCATGGGGTGGGGGGGCAAGGCAATTTCCCACCCCCACCATCCCCCGCTATGCCCGTATGGCCAAAAAAAAGGCAGCGAAAATGCCCTCCTGGGTGCCCCTACGCACGACAAAACATGATGGAAGTACCCTCTTCTCCCTTCCAGTGGAGAAAACGTGAAGTACTCTCTAGAGTTGCCCCTATGTATGGCAAAATGTAATAAAGTGTCCTCCTGCATGCCGCTCCGGTGAGAGAAAACCTGATTAGGTGCCCTCTATTTTTTCGCCCCTGCTCCTCAGACAGCCTGTGCGGTCCGCTGGGTTCAACTGCTCAGCCCATCCGCCTGGCTCAAGAGTTGTGCCAATCAGAATTACTTTTAGACTAAGTAGACTTAGCTTCAGTGAATGGATAGAGAAAATAAATGGTAGTAATTTAGCTGTCTGAAGCCGGGGTTTTTTCCACCTTTCAGACTACGTGCCGTCACATTTGAGGCCTTCTGCAAACGCTCTTGTCCAGAGCTGTGCACGCGGCTGATGTTTTTTTTTTTTCCTCCGTGCTAACTCCGGTCGTAGCTGTGTTGAAGCGTTCCTGTTGGGTGTTCAGGAATATGAGGTGTGCCATGCATTGTGCAGAGATCAGCCCGCTGGTGGGGGGGGTGTCATGTGTGGCACCCTTGCCAGCTATTTGTGGGTACCACAGTTGTGGTAGTTAGCATCGCCATGTGCAGCTGCTCACAACTGCTGTACTGTCTCCAATCACCCCCCCCCCCAACAAGGCTAAAACGCAGTCAGTGGACTGAGGTAACCCGTATGACTGCGCATCCTCTTAGCCTTTTCTGATGCGAGAGGCGGTTGTCCTCTTTCTCTCCTGCCTTGCAAGTTTTTTTTTTTTTTAGCTTTTCTGGTCTCGATTTATAACAGTGTTACATTTTTAGCCAATGCAGAACAGCATTTTTTTTCTTTAACCACCCCCAAAAAAAAGCGTTCCCTAAGAAAGCTGTAAGAGTGAACGCAACCGGCGGGTGGGGAATGTGGGGGTATGGGAGGGGTGGGGGTGGTGGGTTGGGGGTTGTGGCGTATGGCGAGGGAGGGAAACAAAAACACAACAATCGTGGTCCCCTCTGGGGGAGTTCCAGGGTTCAGGCGAGGAGAGCTGGACTCTCTTTCTGCCCGGTCTGAGGAAGCATGAATGGGAAGCAGAAACTGGGCTGGGGGGCGGAGGGGGTAGTGCGTTTGAGACCGCTGTGGCTTTATGCAGCCTGCCGCTGATGACACTGCGGGATATGGAGGGGTTTGGGGGTGAAGTTTGAGAAGGGGGTCACTGGAAGCAACCAACCAGGTCTCAGAAGACCCAGAGAAGCGGCTTATTTCTGTGAAAGTGCTTAGATCAGAAGTCTTAAGGTGGGAGATTCAGTCAACATCTGCCCTTAACTTTGGCTCACAATTAAACGTCAGTGTTAATTTTTATCCTCTCTAACACAGTTTGGCGGGTTCAGTGATCGTGAACAGTGTTTTGCCAAAATGTTCTGGTGGAAGACAAAACTTATTTAGTCTTCAGTAAAAGTTAAGGTTAAGGTTACAAGCTCGGGCAACGTTGATGAAATCCCTAGCCTTCGGCCCCACTGTCAGCACAGAGTTTGATTGGGAAGGGTGAAGGGGAACAACAAAGATACCAAATGGCAGCCAGATGATCAGCTCTGGCATTTCTGCAGTTCTTGCTTCCTCTCAGCTACTAATGGTGGTGGAACGACTTTCCCACGGAGGTCAGAGCAGCAGAAAATGTGCACGGACCGAAGACTCACCTCTCCCCCTGCCTCCATACCTCCTCCAGTTAGCCACAGTCCCTAACTTTGTTGTCTTATGATTGTTGTCACTGTTACTGTTTTATTTTTTGTTGTTGTTTCTTCAACAGGTCATCCACAGGGTTTAGTCTATGCGATCCCCTCTGCCACTTGGGACTTTTACCCCACCTTAGTACTTTAGCTCTCTCAACCCCGTAATGTGTAATGCGCTCTGAGTTGTAAATCGCTCTGGATAAGAGCGTCTGCAAATTGCCTATAATGTAATGTAATGTAACTACAGGGGCTCTGTTTTTAACTGGAGCCCCCAACACCGTGCTCTGACCGTTATACTAGGCTGTGATCTCTGAGTTGCAAACTCAGCTCCTTCACCGTTTGTACCACAATGGGCACCCATGTAAAAGATGGAAGCGCCATATAGGGTAGCCCCCAAACTCTCATCCATTTTTGGCACACTGTCACTGTCGGTGAGAAAGTGGGGGAGACAAAGAAAAAGCGAGGGAGGCAGGGAGAGGGAAGTGGAGAGAGAGAGCGAGAGCTGAATTTACAGTCAAGAAGGGGATGAGAGTCTTATTTACGGTCCGTCCTGGACTGCTGCAGTAATGAGAAACTGCTGTTTCTTTTGCAATGCAAGGCTTCATAAAATTCCCTCTGGTCCCCACACATCATTATTAGTAGTATTATTTTTTTCCCCTAAAATTTATTTTTACCCTCAAGACTTCAGGGGCCACGGCTCCAGCTTTCAGCAGTTCTTGGAGCCGTGCTCTGATTGGACAGAATCCCTGCTGCCTGGATCTCAAGGCCCAGAAACCTGTGCTCTGATTGGATGGTATCCTTGTGTTGCCTGGGTGTCAGGGCCTGGGAACCTATTCATGGATTTGACACTGAATCAACCCTGATTTATTATGAAGTGTACATAAAAATAATCATTTTATTATTTTTTTATTATTATTTTTAATAAAATGAAGAAAACTGTGAGCCCCAGAACCTGGGCAAGGAAATGACTTTGTTAGTTGAATCAGGGGCTGAACTGGAACAAATACCTGCTCATCTGATGCTCATCTCGCTACCCTGGGGCAACACGGTGAAGCTGCATTGTCAATAGTTTCAGATGGTCCACTAGTGAGGGGCATCCACAGCTCTTAGCAGAGTTTTCAGTCACGGCTAAAGGCTATCACTCTGTGCTGGTTTCACCAGCATGCTTACAGTGACCTTGCATAAAAGCTCTTGTTGAAGAAGCTGTTGCACTGTTCTATGTGTTACAGGTTAGCGTACGTTTCTCAAAACCATTTCTTTTGAAGCCAAGTTTTTTTTTTGTTGCATCTTTTAAGGTTTGTTTAATTGTTCGAATGCAGGAGTGGTTCTCCCTCAGTGTGGTGAGAGGGAACAGGATCTGCTGTTTTTGTTTTTTTTTTGTTCAAGCTAAAATCAGTAACTGGTTCAGGAAAAAAAGGTGTGGCAATTAAACAACTGTGTAATCAACTGCTTTAAGTGTTTAATGAAGTGCAGAATAACAGTAAAAACCACGAGGTTCTGCAAACCTGCAGGACCATAGCTGGCCTATCCTGTTAAAATGTCGCAATCAACTTTTTAAAAAAATGTTTTAAAAACTTTTGTGAGGGCTATCTTTGGTAAATGAAATCGTCTGTGTGTTGGAAAAGAGGTTTTCTGTGTTTTAGGGTTTCTTTTGCTTGTTTTGAAATTCTCAGTGTCGAATCTCCAGGTCAGAGTGTTTTGGATTCCGCTGAGTAGAACTGCATTCTGATATGTGAGACTGTTTTTTTTTTTTTTTTTAAGGAGAAAAACAAATCAATCAGGATTCACTCCTACAAAGGGAACCTCGGGCAGCATTTCAAAACAGAGCTGGGAGTTTGGCCACATCCGTGGCTTGACCTGGTTCACCCGTTAGCTTAATGGGTGAGGTATCCTTACATCGTGCTCTGATTTCCCAACAGCCACCGTTGCAAAGGGGCCTATTCCACCCAAAAGTATGTCCTGCTTTTACTTTAACAAATACCAATAAAACGGAAGTGCAGAGTTATGGCGTTCACAGAACTGCACTCTTAGAAAAAAAAGTTCCTAAAGGGTTCTTCACTTGTCCTGCTGGGGGAACCCTTAAAGGTTCTTCTTTGATATGTTGTCTTATGATTGGATTTCACTCTCAGGTTCTCTGTAGAACCTTATTCTGAGGGTTCTATAAAGAACCCCTTGAAGATATCTGTATCTAAGATGACCATTTAAGGGTTCCCCCAGCAGGACAAATGAAGAACCTTTAAAGGTGCTACAAAGCACTTCTAGGAGTGCAGGTGTAAAAGTTAGCACCATCTCATATGCACAGTAACTTGTACACAGTAATATATGTGAGAATGTATGTCACGGCACATTGAAAATGCTTTTAGGTGCACATCGGGAAATTGATTTGTACTCAAAATAATCCAGATTTTTCAGACTCAGATCATTTTGAAACCACAGGGTGTGACATTCAGGTGAAAAGTGTCAAAACAAGACAAGTGGGCCTTCAAGGATGGAAATGCTGTGTTTGTCTCCTTGAATCCCTGAATTCATTCCTCCCTCTCTCCCACTCTCATTCTCTCTCTCCACAAGTGTCTCCAAACCCCAGGTATCATCTCACCTGTTCAGGTACAGGTGAGATGTTAAACTGTGGTGCGTGTACACTAGTGCATGGTGCAGCTCTGAATATCGTACATTTATGTAGCAATGTTAATGGAAACATGAATCAAAAGATGAAAATTTGACTTTTATTGTGGTAGAGCAGGTACTGTTCCTTTTGTTGAATTATTCCACAGTTTTGAAAGCACATACATTGAGGAAGGGGTTGTTTAGTTTGACCTTTTATCATCAACGTTAAGTGTTTTTTTTTTTTGTTTTAATGCTCAGCTTTTCATATCAAGTGATAATAAAAAAAACAGGGTCACTATTTTGTTTTTATTTGGTTAGCCAGAAATTTGTATCATAAAACACATTTGTCCCACCAACAGTTTTAATCCTCAGGTAAACTTTTTGTATTTGCTAGGCAACTTAACTAATTTTTAAAAATATTATTGTTTGGAAAAATATTCAAAGAAGTGTCCTATATTATGGTGTGCTTGTTGTGCTTTCAATAAACTCTCATCGTGTTTTCTTTTTTGTAATAGAAAAAAAAATGTTTTGGAAATAATTATATATATATATATATTTGTATAACTTTGAGTGCAAAATATATTATTGCATTTATATACTTTTATTAATGCTGAAGCATTGCAACAATTTTTGTTCATTTTAGTGACAAAAATCATAATACTGTATATAATCTATGAAATACCATCTGTTAGCAAAGTATTATAGCAATATATTTGATATTTTGACATTTTTAATAAGACGGGTGCTATTGTTTAGCCTATATTCAGGCCAGTATCGCCCTAAAAAATTTGAATTTGAACACAATAATGATCGATAAGAACAAGGCACAATGCACTGATGCTAACAGCAATATGCAAATAAGGAGCCCATGATCCAATGGGAGAGAGAGGGAGGGGCTCTCATTGAAATGCTGTCTGTTCATTAAAGTCTTGGAAAGAGGTTAATGAACAGAAGTGAGGAGGTAAGAGGTGAAACACCCCACCCCTGTCCCCGCCGCCCCGCCCACACTCCACCTCCTACCACCTTTCAAACCACACAATTTCTTTGTCACCTGTGCTACTACATGCAAATGATATAAATGTGTAATAAATGACGGAATACACAGAGGATTGTGAGTAACAACAGATATTGTATTGAGCACATCAAAACTGAAGTCTCCATGGTAACTGTGTAACATCATTGCGGAGAAATAGCCCCTGTACCTTTCATGACTTCATCCAGCTCTGCTATCGACACATGACGTTAAAATACCAGTACAACACAGAGAGAGTCTTCTGTCTTTGCTTGATAACTCTGTTCAGATGCTGATATGTATGCTAAACAAAAAATGGTGAATCATGAGCAGGAAATAAGCACAGAACACACTTTACATTAAGCCCTGTTAATGCTAATTCAAAATGTAATATGTTGCAAACCATATATTAACTAGAAAATTTTAATATTTTCTGAAATACTAAGCAAACACATAATGAGCAGGTAATGCTTATGTGATAAACCTCTAATTTAGGAATGTGAAGCAACATATAAGTCTTTTTAGTCTTGTTTTCAAAAAAAACTGTTCAATGTTTTAATGTTATTCATATGTTTTTAGTCTGTTCCTGGTTTATAGTTAAATGAGGTTTATCCACTCTTGAACTGAAGTGGTTCTGTGCCAAGAACCGATATGGAATTTATTATAATATGGTAATGGCCTTGCCAAGATGGATTTACTGCTTATTTATTAATTGATTCCCTGACATGTAATACTCACTGGTAATTATGTTTCAAGCCTTACATACTTAAATTTAAGGCCCTTAATATAATCTGATGTTTTTCTGAAGATTGTAGCCACCAATGTTTTGGTTTGCAAAATATTTTTGGAGCATGAAAACATGTAAACATTTCAAACTCATATCCAATTTATCTTACATAATTTTCCCTACAATGTCACTTTGAACTCACAGGGAGCAGGGATGGTCTTTGTTGTTGTTGTCCTCAGGTAGAAAGCACCTGAGTTATGCAGGGTAATTCATGTTTGCCGTTGACACATTCTAGAAAACTCTACTGGGGCATTTCCTTCGTGCAGTACCAGCCATGCCATAACGGGTATGTTACCAGGAAGTGTGTAAACGGCATACATGATAATATTTCTAAGGTGACCTTAACAGAAGGTCAGTGTCACATGGGGAACAGTAAATTCAGATTTCCATTTCAGGAACATTCGCATCACCTGGTAGAGAAGCATCTCTCTGCGATGTAAAGGTATTAGAAGGTCGACCAACATCATACACAGTGGAGTAAAACAGAAACTAAAAAGAAATGGACATAATTATGTCACTCAAGGCAAACTCCATTGTTGTATTTTAAACAGGCTGGAAAACAATGTTAACTGTTATTTATTGATACATATTAATTTAAGCATATGGTACCCTTTTTTTGTTGTATCCAGAGATTTCACGGATATAATTATTTATATTATAATAATAATCATCATCATCATCATAATAAACTGAAGTTGACATTTTAGTGTCACAAGCCACAACAATGCATATCAATATCGTTTTTATGAGGCTAGTATTTGAAGTAATGCGAAATAAAAAATACCCAGGTAAAGCTTAACTAAATGTGATGACAGCACAGAGAATAATGTCTGCTGTATAAAAAAAAAAACAATAATGTGGTCCTCCCGCTCACAGAGAGAACACCTGCAGTATCTGTCATTGACTATATAACACAAAAAAAGTCATTCCTCAGAAGACAATCCTCTCCATAAACCAGAACACAGGCTGTGCAATATTCACCCCCCTTTTGCAAACGTACACGGCTACTTCAGCAGCAGTAGATGGCTTATGCAAAACCAGAGCCCTATGAGTACTGAGTAAAACATGTTTTGCGCTAACCATCGGTTCTCTTCTCTTCTGACCAATTCACTGTTCCACAGGAAAAGTTTACAGTTAACATTTTGCACACATATATTTATATTTATATATATATATATTTATATGCCCTTCCTTTGCCCACAAAACTGTGCAGAAGACATAGCTTGAATTTCAATCAAAACACAATTTCATTAAAACAACTAAGACGGTGTTTTTTTTTTTTTTGCTTCTATGCTTACTTAAATCACTCTATTATGTCTTTCAGTTGGTCTAGAAAGGATATAAAAAAGGAAATAAAAAGAAATATGCATTACAAGCGTTTTCCTTTTTTTTAACAAACCACAATTTAGTTCCAGTGCCTTTCTTTTGTTTCATCATAAATTTGAAATAAAAAATTAAAATCTAATACTGTCCATTTCCCCCACTCATTAACTTCAGACCACTCCTGCAGCCTCCTGCACACTGGTACCTGCGGCAAACGTATAGCAACCAACAACTGAAAAACAAAGCGTAACTGAAATAAGGTTGAAGAGCAACAGCAAAGCCAATGGTCTGAGTTTTATGGGCCCTTGATCACAGATCGGCCTCCAGGTTTAAATTCTCACGAGTTAACCTCCGCGCTTTTTGCTTTGCCTCTTTTCTTTTAAACCTTTTAATTAGCTTACGAAAGGAAAAGTAAGACAGGGTGGGAAAAAAAAAAGCATGACAGAACTCTGTCCATTATTTCCTCAAAACAAAAACAAAAAAAAAAAATAAACTGTCCGGCTTCCACAACGAAGAATTCTCCTGGCAGGATACTTGTAGCCGTGGTGATCACACCCTGGAAACATCCTCGAAACGTCTCTACAACATTTTAGGAACGTTCCCTGCCGTCTTTTCCTACTGTCCTCAGTATTGTTGGTTAACTATTGTAGCGATCCTCCAGTCCTCTGGGCGAATCTTCTTTAATGCATAGCAGCGCAGCCCCCTTTTTTCATTCATTGTTTTTTTTTGTATGGTTTCACATATTTTCACATATCTTTCTTTTATATACGGTGTATATATATGTGTATATATCTATATATATATATTCATATAAATATAGATCATGCCGCTTCTTGCAGTGAGTTAGGTGGCGCCGCTGGTTGTGACAGTGGGGGCGGTGGTAGCCCGCGTTTGGGCCTTCTTCTTTTTGCCCCCTGCCCGCCCATCTTTGACCTCTCGGCTCCTGTTCTTGCCGTTCTCTTTGTTCTCTTTGTTCCTGCTCTCCTCACGCCTTTCGTTCTTATTATTCCCCTTCTCTGAAAAAAAAAGGGAGGGGATGAGAGGAATTCCTCCGTTAGAGCACAGTCAAATACAGCAGACGCGTGCGTGAAATGAACGCTTACATACCTACTTTACCATAACCAACAGGAAGCATGTCACACACTTTTATGGGTAGCTGAAATTTCAGTGTCCCAGAGCATGTAAGTGGGTCCCCAAAAACTGCATAACACATCGGTCAACGGGTTTGTACACTCTGTGACATAAATGCACCATCACATGTGCACCAGGCCCAATCCTGATTGGTCAATTTGAACATGCTGTGTGTTTGCATGAGGAAGTCAAGAGTTGTCATACAACTAAAGAACACACTCAGGCTGCGTTCCAATACTCTTCCTCATCTCCTCCTTTCCTCCCCTCCTTTCCTACCCCGGAAATACACCGGAAATATGTGGATGAAAGGAGGAAAGGAGGAGATGAATCGAAAATTGGAACAGCTAATCCGATTCACCCATCATCAAAGTCGACTTCGGCTATTGATGAAGTAATAATTTCGACTGACTCTGAGGATACCAAAGCCAATCAAAATATTCTGTGGGATGGTCTTTTAACCTGACTGGTCGTGAGCACAATGACGTCACCCAGAAATGTGAAAAGACTTCCGCGGTAGGATGCATCGATGTATCCTCCTTTTGGAGGAAACGAGAAAGGAGGAAAGGAAGAGGCTTTGGAACAGTGGAGGGAAGGAGGACACATAATCAGCTTCCGGGGCACGGAGGAAAGGAGGAGAGGAAAGGAGGAAAGGAGGAGAAGAATTTGAGTATTGGAACGCAGCCTCTGATGTTTGTAACCTAGATGGCTGTACTGTCAGAGGACGGTACACCGACTGCGCATGAAGCATACCCCTCTGATGCAGCGCTACAGTTTGGGTGGGCTATGCACAGCGACTGCGCAGTGACTCACGGTACACCGACTGCGCATGAAGCACACCCCTCTGATGCAGCGCTACAGTTTGGGTGGGCTATGCACAGCGACTGCGCAGTGACTCGGGTGGGCTGCGCACAGTGACTGCGCAGCTTGGCTGCACTGCAGAGCAAAAGGCAGGCGTGAAGCGGCATCTGTCACGGGGGAAGGCCTCACGTTCTGGATTTACCTGGATTCACCTGGATTTACCTGGATTCACCTGATCTCACACAGGGCATCAGCGTGATAAGCTAGGACCCTGAATACAACTGCACATTTCAAACAGGGAGAGGTGAAAGTGTAAAGATTACAGGGAATCAAAAGCCGAAGTGAAGTGATGAATGTGATCCAGGGTAACTCTGCAACGCCCCCGCCCCGCGCAGCCGGAGGGAACAAACGACACAGTGCTGATTTAACACCGTAGCTATGGCACGGCAAACACAATTTTCCCTGTGAGCGGCCATGCCAAGCCTCTCACAGCTCTGAAGTGCTGTTTATCTCTCCGCGCCTGGGCCTAGCGACGCCCATTACAGGATCTGTAAACAGTTTAGGGGCTCTTCTTCCAACACCCCGCTCTGTCTTTCCTGTTACCATGAGGTCCGTGTGTCCCCCTGCCCCCACCAAAAAAACAAAACCAAACAAAAACGCCTATTTAAGTGCCTAACTGTCCTGGCACCGCCACACAAACACTCCTAAGAACAGCTGAGAGAAAACAGTTCAGGGAGGGAAATATATGAATTAAAATGTATCATATACCATATAATATACATCATAAAAAAATGACAGACACTTTTTAAGGACACTCCTGTTTCAGGAGAAGGGTGGTGCGGGTGGCGCTATGTTTGTTTTAAACTTCGCGTTGTGAGTTTTGCCGTTTCCTGGATACTGAATAAATACGCAACATGGCTTGAGAACGTCTGAATGCACCCCTTGCTAAATAATTCCCACAGGCCACCCTCTGACAGTGGGTAAATCTGTGTTACACCGACCCCCCCATCTCCGTCCCTGTCCCCTACCAAATCCCCGTCCCCAATCCAATCCCCGCCCACCCCTGACCCCCTTCTCATATTATTATTGATACAGACCTTTTGCTTTTTGCCTCTTTCTTTAAATACCCAAAATGTGCATTTACTTAATCTAATTTACAGGTGTTTAGAAATCATAAGAGATCAATATGTTTTTGATTTCAACTCGGCTTTGAGAAAGTATTTTTACATGTCGCTGTAAAAACGATAAAAAAAAAATGTGCATTCACTTAATCTAATTTACAGGTGTTTAGAAATCATAAGAGAACAATATGTGTTTGATTTTAACTGTGCTTTGAGAGGGTATTTTTACATGTCGCTGTAAAAACGATAAAAAAAAAATGTGCATTTACTTAATCTAATTTACAGGTGTTTAGAAATCATAAGAGATCAATATGTTTTTGATTTCAACCCGGCTTTGAGAAAGTATTTTTACATGTCGCTGTAAAAACGATAAAAAAATGTGCATTTACTTAATCTAATTTACAGGTGTTTAGAAATCATAAGAGAACAATATGTGTTTGATTTTAACTGTGCTTTGAGAGGGTATTTTTACATGTCGCTGTAAAAACGATAAAAAGACCATTCTCTGGCAGGACAACAGCAAACATTTTGCTACTAAATATTTTAGAGCTGCAGTTATTTTCCAGTAAAAAAGGCTCCTGAAATGAGAAACTATCCACGGTAGTTTTTAACAAGGTATTGGCACGGATGTCTCTCCATAAAGATATTTTCGTTTTTGTCAATATTAATCAGAGAGAGCGGGCCTTAGTCAAACTAAAACGAGACTAGCCACTCTGAGATATTTGCTTTTAAAGGCTCATTGGGGACGAACAAACAGTTTTAGGGAGCTGGCAACCGTACGCCCGTTCTCCTATCTGCAGCTGCAGCCCTAAGCGGGCTAGTGTCTGCTACATGCATAGAGGGCCGTGTGGGTTTCAGGTTTCAGCAGAAATCATACTCAAACCCGAGGCAAACCCATCTCAAACCCATTCTATTCTGCTCATATATATATATATATTTACCTCCACGGCCATTGGCAAATGAATGAGCCATTGATGATACGTGAAGCAGCTCCTCCCATTTTTTGGTTCAGTGAAACATCACCACCACAAACCCCGCCCCCCACCCATCACTAGTTGAGACCGAACAGAAGACACGGTTAAAACCTTCACTCCCTTGACCGTACTCTGAGCCTCACTCCATCTTACAGAACCAAAACAGCAAACTTTTTTCAATATATTAAATAATATACATTCAATTTGCACAATATTTCAGTATATATATATATATGTGTGTGTGTGTGTGTGTGTGTACAAACAGGTGGTTATTATTTGTAGTGTTCTTGTATGATTTAGTTTTCCCCTTTTTGTGTTGTTTTTGACAGTGCGAGGTGCTTTGTGCTGCTCTGGGGGAATGGGCTGTATAAAACGGAGATCAGTGTGTTACTGTATTATGCATTACATGGCGATGGGGCAGTGGTGATTGATGTGCGGGTTTAAATCCAAGTCAAACACCGCCGCCTGGCAGATGCAGCGGCCCGCCTCGCAGTGCGCCGCTCCGCTGTGCGCCGCGCGGCCCTGGCCTCCCCGGCCTCCGTGAGAAGGCATGTGTTAATGTCCAAAAGTACACAACAGATGATGAGCAGAGTCAAGACTCCGCCAAAAAAAATCCACCAAAAAGCACGTTAGTTCTGCAGAACAGTAAATCACCAGTGTTATACAAGCACACTGCCCCCTGTGTTTTATAACCCCCCCCATCCCCATCCCCTTCCTTCCCCGCCTGTCGGCCAATTCCGCAGCTGTTACTCTCACCATTTCTGATTCAACTTGCGGAGCCAATTTATGCACAAGAATAAAAAAGGTATGCGGGGGGAGGGGGGGAGTGTTGGAGATACCCATCGATTATGCCTTCGCTGTTCGCATACGGATGAAATACGGCGAGGATCTCTAACACATGGCCACTGAACGCATCTCTGTACATTCAAACGGGCTAATATGCTAAATTTGCAACAATGCGCTCCAAAGGCAGGTGGAATAATCAGTAAATAAACCAACAACAACACCTGCCCCCCCACATCTCCCACCCAATCAGGCTTCATCCCTCATTTTCTCCTTACTGGACCATCTCCTTTCAGACTTTTCTTTCTCTGGGCCCCCCCACCCCCTCCACACCGTCATCATCACCGCTACACACGGTCTCTAAGTTTAGAAACCTGGCAGGCAGCGTAGCGTTTTTATGTGCCGTTTATAATATTTCACTGTTAATTATTCCTCTGAACCCGGAGTGGAAATTCTTTCCAGAATGCGGGCGTCACGCAGTGTAAATTCGCCTCTCATTTCTCATGCGGTGCTGTCAGTCCCTGCCCAGAACGGAGGCCCCCTCCCTGAAAAAATACAAGCCAGGCTCCTTCAGTCTCCTTCCCACCATCCCGACAACAGGCAAGGGGGCGTAGAGGACAAAAAAAAAAAAAAAACAAAACTTTCAGGTGTGTTTTTTTTTATGTACTTATTTTCCTTATTTATTTTAGACATACAGAATCTCCAATCATGTCACACTTGAATATGCACCATTCACATTCGACCTTGTGCTGTGTTCTATGTAAGAATGGACGTTCTGCTTATTCTGTGTGGAGTGAGACACATTCCAGTCTGACATACAGCCCCTCAGTCCCACGCCTGAGGAAACTGAATTGATCTAATGAAATGTTCTTTCATTTTCCTTTTTTTTTTTTTTACAATTTTTAAAAAATATTTAAATAGGAGGACAATTTAATGTTCTGCCTAAAATGGTTTACAGGTTTTTTTTGTACTTGCAAGACATATGAGTAAAATCTGGAACTTGTAAGAAAATTATAATTTTTTTTACATTAACTAGCATTCGGATACCATACCAAGCAATAAATTAGCGAAGTCATGCTTGACTGGACACTCAGATAATTAAATATTTGGTATCACCAAATACTACTTTAAAAATAACACATAGGATGCGGTTGATTTACTTTACTTTATCCATCTCTCGGTGCCATAACAACTGAATAAACAGCTCCAGAAACGCACTAACAGAGTTCTTTACGCACATTCTCAGGGTAGCATGCTTGTTTTTGACAGCAGGCTGGCACACCTGCATCCAGTTAAGCGAACTGTGCTTTAATTAGGAGCATGGATATCGGTTGTTTCCCTGTAAAAATCCCTGTTCACTAATAAAAAAACAAAACAAAGCAAAATCCCTTTGCATGAGGGGTGCTTTCGTTTTTATTTCTTTTCTTGACCGACCAAATAAAACATTTTCGGAGGACATTAAGAGGGAACCCAGTTTAGTGTGTAATAACCATGTAGGCAACCAGGACGTGAGGAAATGGAACTAAGAGCCAAACACCCCCCACGAAAAAACAAAGACATTAAGGGTTTCAGATGCAGAAAGTTCACGCTTACACTCTCTCTCTCTCCCCCTCTCACCGGGGCTATAGCTGCAAAGCCCTCACTTAGCGTGTAGTTGTCTTTATGAGGCCAAACCATCTGCCAAACCTGAGGGGTCAGATTTTTATTTTGTTTTGAGAAGTTTGTTTTATTGCTAAGGCAGAAAATTTGTGTTCGTTAAAACAAGCAAAGCAAATAAGAATCCGATAGCCCTGTGCGAGAGACTCCTGGTCCGAGAGCCGTCCTCTATTGGGCACCACAACATAAATCCTGGCAGGACAGCCAATAAACAACAACCGCGTCGCTAATCAGTCTGGGCTGAACATTTCTGTAAAATTTGATTTGTACATTTAAACAACAACAAAAAAAATGTTTATGTAGGTGTAAAATGAGATTCTGGACTTGCGGGGGTGGGGGGGGGGTGGTGGTGGTGGTGGTTGTGGTTGTGGTTGTGGCGGGGGATAATAAAATCACGTTGAGCAGTGTTGGAATGTGCGTTTGCATGGACTGCGTTGTTGTTTTCAGAACTTTAGTATCAGCCTCTACAGCGGAGGGCGTTGGTGCACTGACCCCCTCCCCCCCTCACGATCCTTGAAGAAGCCAGCCTGGTTCTGCCTGCTTCCCTGGGCTCCAGGTCTGGGCCGTTCCCTTGGATGGAAGGCAGAGGGGGGTGATTACGCAACGGTGGGCCCGGTATTCACACAACCTGTGTTTTTATGTCAGGCCTCTAGAGCCGGCCTGAATTACACCAAATCTGTCAGGAAAAAAAAAAACCTACCCACATCAATGATGGGTAGCGTTCAGTCACCCTCTTTTTCCACCACTGCTCGGTTACATGCATGACTCCATGTATACGATAGGGTGTGCATCGTTTTTCGAGAACCTGCGATTGCCAGAAAACGGCTTGCTCCTTCCATATGTGTGGATGGATTAACGCCACTCTGACATGGTGAAAATGTGACAGAAAAATGTGGCAAATGAATAACTGCTGAGCGGATCAGCAATGGCTTAAACTTAACAAGAACCACAAAACCAAATGATTATACCATTAATGCAGAATAGAAACAAGCATTAGTTGCATAAGAATGTTGTATATTGTCATCAAAAGGATAAGGGACTGGCACTGTCTCTAAGACAGAGGCAGTAAGCTACGTCTTCTGCTCCTAGATAGGTGTACTAACTTTTCCTTCCTGGGAGAATTTGTATTTTTACATTTCATTACAGTCATCTAGCTGATGCTTTTTATCCGAAGCAACTTAACGTTGATTAGGCTAACCAAGGGCCAATCCCCCCAGGGAGCAATGTGGGGTTAAGGGCCTTGCTCAAGGGCCCAACAGCAATGGTGTTCTTTCTGTGGCTAGACCTAAGGGGTCCCAGTCATGTACCGTAGCCTCTAGACTACAGGTTGTATTTGATGTGTGCCAGTCAGGGATGTGAGGTTTTGGCCAATAGTATTCTTGTTTGAAAAGAGAAATACTCTCTAATTTCTTCAGCATTTGTCCATTATCTCACGGTTAAACGCGCTGATTTTATCTTTACCGGCAGTGTGGCGAGCACAGCAATCGTGAAAATGAACTCAGCAAACTGTTCTAGTAGTATAAAGTCGTAAAAGCATAACACTCTTATTTGATTGTAAGTAAAAGTTTAGGACCAGCGGCACAAGCAGGAGAGGAAGCACGGCTCTGTGTTGATCTGCTGTTGGTTGCGGGGTGGGTGACTCTCTGGCACTGAAAAGGACGTTGCTCAATAGCAGACGACCTGACTGTGGTGAGGGAAAAAGCAGGGGATCGTTCTGATAAAGTACAGACTCACTGAGCAGAGCCCGGCCACTGCGAGAGGTCACAGCCAAAAAACTGTGGCTAAGCACTGAGGAATGTGCCAAAACTACTCAGAGCTGCACTTCACAACCAAATGTGGAAAACACAAATAAATTAGGAAAGCATATTTCCCTAAATTCACCCAGATCTGCCCGCTGTTCACTGATCTCCCCCAACCACAGAGACTGAAAGATACTCCTGGGGGAAGGGAAGGGGGGGGCACGGCGCTCTGCCCTGACGGTACGGCTTTTCAGCTGCCTGCCATGGTCTGAGGAACGGTGAGTGACAAAACAAACCCTTACACCCAAACTCTATTGGTGCGCTTACATGCACACGCACACCATGAAAGCAGTGAGTGAACCCACACACACACACACACACACACACACATTCCTCACAATAAACTGCTAAGCTGCGACTCTTTTGATCAATTTGGACCTTTATCTCATTGTCTTCATTATTGTCACTGTTCTTGCTGTTTGAATGTTGATGTCTGCTCCTTCTCTTCAGCAACGCTTCCACAACTCTGCGATTTTTATCATCTAGATAAATTGCACGTGATTGGATTTATCTTTCTCTCTTTCTTTCTCTCCCTCTTTCTCTTTCTCTCTCCAAGGGCCAGATTTAATGAGAATAGCCACAGCACAAAAACGATTTTCACCCGTTGCGACAGTTCAGCGATTTACCCATAAATACAAATACATTTTAGCTGCTTTTACGCCTGAAATGCAGTCACAATCCTCTCTCTCTCTCAATCTCCCTCTCACCTGTTTTTCCCCCCCCACCACAGGGGGCCCTCGGCACAGTGCACCTGCGAGTCTCGGTCTCAGGTGTGCAGGTTGCCGGGGCGACAGGGGCAGGCACGGTGTCCGGGCTGGGGGTTTGAATGGGCTCGCGGGTCCGGATCTGGTTCCCCTTCTTAAAGCCACAGGTCTTGTTCCTCTTCATGCAGGGGCCCCAGGTACCCCATTCCCCCAGCTCGCATTGCACTGTGGGAAAGCCGACATGGAGGGAGGAAGACTGAGATAATTGCCACCACATGCATGCACAAACACATGTACTAGTGATGTCAATCACTGACTCATTTGAACCAATCAAAATGTCTTTGTCTCTACTGCTAATGCAGTCATTGTCTCATACCATGGAGCCAGTGATACTGTATGCCAGCTCCTTCAATTATTGGTTCAGTATAACCTCACTCCCCCATTGTTGACACCAACAAACTCATGCAAACACACTAGAGACACTTGTGTTGTAGCCGCTGGCTAAGTTTCTATGGGTCTTTGAATCGGACCTTGAAAGAAAGTTAGAAGTCCTTGCTTACGTGACGGTTATTAAGTGTGTGAACCGTAGTTTAAACTGCTGATTTAAACCAGGTTTAGAACAGACGGTCAGAATAGATGGAATCTTGTGTTAGATGCATTAGCCTAGGAACTTAGAAAAAAATAACAATATCAGTTTCAAATTTCAACAAACCATAAGTATGAAATATGGAGAACTCAATGTTAGAAAATATGAGACATTACTCAGGCTGAGCTGTTGTCCAAGCTAAGGAAGACATGTTGTAATTATTATATTTGGAAGACCTCAAAGCTAAACCTTATTAGATGTTTCTGAGCTGGAGTCATGACTCCATCTGGCCTGAGCTGTTTTTAACTGCGAGGTGAATTTCAACATTTCATTTTTACTGCTGGGGAGATTCATCGGCTAAGCGCCTCGGTACGTAGAGAAGGTGGGGGGAGGCCACCTCGCACTGCCAAAGCTATGACTGCACGCTGAAAAAAGAACAGGAGATAAGTAGCAGTAGAGGAACACGCTATGAGACGGCAAGATGGAACGAACTCTGCCAAAATGGCACCCTGGGAATCTTTTCCGGGCCAATTGACCACAGGAAGCAGTCTCCAGTTTGGAAACGCCGGCATTATTAGTGCAGCGCTCACTTACTTATGACAGAAATATTTCAAGAGAGATCAATAAATTCTCCGGCAAGCACTGGCAATCTTCTCTCCCGAGTCCAGCTCAAGAAAAAAGGAGAAAAAAATAGCTAATGAAGAAGGAAAAAATTTCCACTTCAATGTGCTCTATCTCTCTGCAGCAAAAGAAACTGTTACTTAACATTTTTGTGATTTTGAGAAGGACCATTTTTGGTTGTTTCAAAGACTTGCCCAGTTACACCCTATTTTTTAGCAGATTTTCCAAATGAAACTTTGTTATTGGTGTTGTTTTAACAATGCAGTATCTGGGCTGTAACTCAGAGGTTGCAGGTTTGATTCCTGGATGAGGCACTTCTGTAATGCCCCTCAAAAATGTAGTCAGAGCCAGAGAATTCTCTGGGTTGTTTTTCTTTAATAAAAAAATATAGACTTCGGCAAACTTCTCTGGGTCAGCTGAATCCACCCTCGGACATCTGCAGGCATCGATAACTTTGCTGGAGACCTACACCAAAAATCATCCAAAGCCAAAGCATCGAGATGCTTTTCACATTCTCCTGCATCAGCAATCCTGCGTCTGAGGTCAAGTCTGTAGCGGTCATGTCACCAATCCTATCCTCAGATACGGAAAAAGAAAACCAAAACCACTCAACTAAAAAAAAAAAAACTAAAAAAAGAAACTTTCCATGGGCAACAGATCAGGAACCTCGCTCTTACAGACAGCCAAAGGTAGTGTCGGGTTTGTTGCATCCCAGCACCTGATTCGAACCAATCAACAGCTCATAGGTGCCATAATTTGAATCAGGTTTGTTATTGTTGGTCTGACTGAAACAAAAAAAAAAAATCTGCCCACCCCTTAATGGCTGTCTGGGGGCAGGGCTCCTTTCCTCTGAGCTACAGGGAGCCGGTGTCAAACAAACAACCTGTATTCTGCCAGCAGCACTAAGAAAAGTACTTCCGGGTCAAGGTTGTCATAATAAGAGCCCACTGCAAAAAATGTAAAAATCACACTAAAATGCCAAAATAAGTAATATGTAAACATGAAATAGCAACGACTGATTTCCATTTGTATTCTGCTTTATATTTATCAACATTTAAGGGGGGGTGAGTGGGGGTCTTACCTGTGCTGACGCACTCCATGGTCCCGTTGGTGGTGCTAAATCCTTTGGGACAGCTGGTGTAACAGCGCCCCCTGTGGGAATACATCCCCTCCTTACATTTTGTGCAGAAGCTTTTACTGAAGCAGGCTTCGCAGTTATCTATCCTGCATTCTGAAACAAAAATAAATAAAAGGCGACATCTTACAGACTGATTTTTATTTATTCATTTGTCTGTTTGTGAAAAGTCAGGGTCACAGCCTTGATGTGTGACGTTTTAGACACTCTGAGCCGCTCTGAAACACATCTGTCACCGAAAAGAGAAGGAACCAACCAAAATATTTTAAACTTAACCTAAAACAAATGTGATGTTTTTTGACCTATCTTGCACGGTTGGAAGAAAAGGGAAAACAGGAAGTCATTTTAAGACGACGATAATGCTTTCTGAAAAGCCCCCGCTATCTTTTAAATGCATTTTTCCCCTTTTATAACCTTTTGAGACTGAGAGGAGAGACTCCAGTCCAAGTGTGCTTGAGTCCAGCAGGTTTAAAAGGCCCCTCTCACACCTCACTCTCATTAAGAGCCAAATCTTGCCACTCAAACAGGCCACTAATGAGATTAAATTGTAGGTAATTACGTTCTCACACACAATGAAAACCAGACACCCACAACTGCAGGGTGCAACACCCAGAGCCCTGAATTACAATTATCACTGTTATTATTTTAATACGACATTTAGTGTTTCGCTTCTTTATTCTGGTGTTGTGTGAATATCATAGGAGAGAAACCTGTAGCACAAGTGCTGCACTGAATTTGTTGAAGCATCAGAAAAACCTCCCAGAGCTTACATTTCCTCTAATAAGAGCATCATCATCACCATCATCATCATTATCATCATCATCGTCATCATCATCACAATCAGCAGGTGGTTAAACCAGGGGGGCGTAGAAGCAAACACAACACTGACATTTTGGAGTCTCCACGAGCTTTGTGGGTACTCTTAAAAATGTGGCTGTCAAAAAAAAATCATTGAAGAAATTTAGTCAATTTATAATCATTGTACATTTAGGATTTTACAGCGATGACAGTACTTCCAACACAATGAACTCAGGGCTGTCATTTAGCGAAATAGACGTAACCTTAGGAATTATACCCAGGCACTGGATATAGTTATAACAGTATATATGCTTTCTACTTGTAGTCAGCTGGTCTCGAGGCCAGGTGATTGGAGTGGGGGAAGAGGCGGGGAGCGGGGGTGGGGTGGGGGGAAGGGAATGGGGGGTGCCATGCACGCACATAGGGTTCAACATTAAAAAGCTCTGCACTCAATTACCCCATTAAGCTCCTGAGAACTGCGTTTGACATTAGTAATACTCACAGCAAATACTTTCGCACTCAGCCACTTAAAAATGTGCCCTTAACACAAGACAAATGTTGCTAACAAGAAGAGGGGATCTGGAGGAGTATCAGATGTAATTGGATGATTACAGAGACTGAGCCACCACCAGTTCGGCTGCAGGGAAAACCCGGCATGGAGTACAGGGAAAGGGAGGGGATCGAGACACGGAATCTGGAGAAGGTTAAGGCGCACGGCAGCTGCACAAGAATTCTGCACTGTGTTAAATGTAAAATTCGACATGATTCTTTACTGCGGTAGCTGTCTTCTGCGGCCGCGTCAGTCTGTCCACAGCCTGTTTACACCGAGTGGTGCTGAGGACGGCAGGAGATGAAATATGTCAGGCACATGGAAATACATTTTTTTTTCTGGTATGATCTAATCTCTTCCTTAACTAATGATCTGAGCCAGGGCCTTTTTTTTTGCTAATGGGTTTTTTGGATACCTGGTACCTCTCTGAAACAGAGTGAGAGGCACATACCTTTGGTTTACACAGTTTAAGCAACAATAGCCTTTGGAGCTGAAACATGTGCAGATCTGAATGTAAGCTAGTCTTCACTCTAAACAATGAATTAAATACGATTCATTTTTACATGAGCTTACCCGCCATCCCATAATATAAAACAGTGCAGATGTCCAAATCAGCGGGATTTACGGTCAGTCCATTCATACCGCGTCTTGATCATCCTTTAGCAAATTGATTTTTCTTTCCAAAATACATTTTTTATTTTATTATTCACAACAAGAACATCTTCATAAGAAATTTCTGATATTTTGACCAAAGGTGGGATGGAACTAAAACAGTTACATTTACTTTTAATTATACTGATTATAATCATTATAGCTGAGTCTTTATTAGAATAAATCCTTCATCACTGAAATTTTATTCATATATTTTACAAAGTTTTATTTTGTATTGATGTACCAGTATTCTTTATTTTTGTTTGATATACTGTGATATGGGGACAGGTGCTGTGAATAGCTTTGTTTATACACATCGGATACACTGAAAAACATTTCACAATGTTTAAATGTTTATATGGAGCTGTGCCAGATTAACAAATAAAATAAAATAAATCAGATTTTTCCATAGTTATTTAATATCTGCATCCTGCTGCTTCTTATGTATTAAAAATACAATACAATGCTCCTTTCCCCAATTTTTTTACTTTTTGTTTGTCAAATGAAAATTGTGAGATAATTTTTCCTGATGATAAGAGCATGGAGCAGGGAGAGTGTTCTTACCAATGATCGCTGTGGATACTCGCCTACCAACCGACTGTCAACCTCTTACCACAAGTCTGTCTGACCGGCCAAGGTCAGGAGCAACAGATTTCTAGAATGTTCCTATCATAATGTGCTCCTTACTTACGGCTCGGCCTGTCAAAGGGGGTGTAAGAGAGGTAACAAATCCAAACAGAGTCAAACATTATGATGTCGCAGCAAAGGAACGCTAAAACGGCAACTAAAAACAACAGCAGCAAGGGGGAGAACTAAACCCCCTTTCCACAGCTCTATCCTGCAACAAAATATAATGACTACAAGCTGCTATTCTCTCTAATTGACTATCAAAACACACATGCTTCTGGGAGGAAAATGGGAGACGAAAATGGTTTACAACCCTCTTAAAGACAGCTCACGGCTGATTTCTGAACTTTTGATCTCTCTAATTGGAAGTGTTGGTTTTTGAGTCGCTTAATAAGTTTTCATTTTCATCCACAAGGACAGAGAGATAAACACGTATTCTGAAAGGGTGGGGGGAGCGGGGGGGGGGGTGCATGGTTGTGTCTGTTTTGCTCTGCCCTAATTTAAAGCCAAAATAAAAGTGTGGTGCATCCTTAAATGGCAGAGAAATAACAGCGTATTAGCAAAGTTTTGTTTGGATTTTAAAAAGAAAAATCCCATCTCCCCCGCCAACTCCACCGCCCCCCCATCCCAGTGGTAAGAGAAAACAGGCCCTGGCAGTGCTGTCAGTATCCTGGGGAGGGACAGAGACAGCCATGTGCCTCCAGTCCCACTGCAACCATTGATCTAAACTTCTTCAGACTGAGTGCAGCTGCAGACCAGCTACAGACACCCCCCCCCCTCCACTTATGTCCCACCACACGCCCACCCTCCAACAAACAAGCAAAGAGCAGGCAACTGTGGCAATGCTGAGTATTGGTTCGGGAACTGGGCTTGACTGCAGAGCTGCAGGTTTGAATCCCAAGGTTACAGGCTTGACGGCTTGAGTGTCTGACGGATGAAACGATTTTGACTGGCATTTAGACTTCTTTGATGACTTAAATGACAAAAAAAAAACTCTGTTTTAAATGTGAATGTACTCACTGGTGCACTTGTTCATGTCGGGGTTCCGGACCCCAAAGTAGCCCTCAGGGCAGGAGGCGAGGCAGACTCCGATCTGACGGATGTCGTTGCGCTCCAGCAGGATGAAGAGACGGGGCTGGCACTTGAGGCAGCCGTTATACTCGGAACACTGCTCACAGCCTCGTGAACAGGACGGCGGGACCTCCGTGCTTACTGCGGGTCAGAGGGCAGTGGTCAAAGGTCAGAGAGAGAGCGAGAGAGAGAGTGAGAGGCTTGAGGCAGCCGTTATACTCAGAACACTGCTCACAGCCTCGTGAACAGGACGGCGGGACCTCCATGCTTACTGCGGGTCAAAGGGCAGAGGTTAAAGATCAGAGAGAGAGAGCAGTGACTATCACTCGAACAGTCAATTAATCAATCAACCAACTAACCAATCAATTAAGCAGCAAATGATCAATTAACTAATCAATAAATTATTTAACTAGCCTATTAATCACCAATTAATCATCATTTTGTTCAGCAACATTTACAATCAGGCTGACACACATGCAATAATAAATCAAACAAAAATCAAACAGCTTTTTTTGTTTTTTTACAGTAGCCTTTCAGGCTGTCATGCATGAGAACTCTTGTTGTGAAATATTTGAAAACCAGAAAAAAACAAGGGAAATAATTTATTGAACCCTTAAAAAGGTGAATGAACTGAACTCCTGGAAAATGGTGTGGTACATGAAACAATAACACACTTATCAGCTAAACAGGATTAGATGTAAAAACAGAAGCACTGCTGAGGGTGACGGCGACGGCCAGCTCTGTGCATCCATTAGAGAAATGATTGTGATGAAGGCTGTGAAAGCGGTCTTTTTTATGGCAAAACTAACCCTTCCAAGAAACAGTCCGCTGTTGATGCGTCTATCATTACTTTACATATGTATCTAGATGTTTGCTTTGGAAAATGAACATCAAACATCGTTATTTGACAGCATAAACAAAGACAGGCATTAGGCTACATTTGCTGAGTATACTGGTCTTACAAACAACAATGCCTGGAACATTCTGCCTATCTCCTGGCCCAAGTTTCTCTTTTTGTCAAATAAGGACAATCCTACATTCTCAAGCTCAAATCGAAGATAGATATCACACGACATCTGTCAAAAATGTAAAAAAAAATATTTTTAAAAAACCTTTTGTGTGAGGTCAAAGCAGCAGTTTATCTAACTGCTACTAAGGGTTAATGTTTGCTGCTAATTTAGCCGACGGACTATGCCAAACGTCCTTGTTTGAACAGTTTCTAACTGTTTACATGAAGCTGCCCAGAAGAGATTTTGAACAGATTTTCTTTTTGCGTTCGCTGGAAGGGCGGGGTAGGCTGCTGAGATTGACAGCGGCCCAAGCGGACTGCTTCCAGCCTGGGCCCCCAAAATCACAGGGAGGTCCCCAAAAGGGCCCCAGCTGATCCCCAACATGCTGCTCTCATGAGGATGGGTAAGGAGGAGCCGCAGATGGCGGTGAAAAGCACTCCCTAAGACTGACTGCTGACGTCCGCCCGAAGTTTAAAAACAAAAAAAGTGTGCATATCACATTTCTTGTTCCCTTGCTACCCTGATAATTTTGCGTGGAGCTGAAGTACTCCAACCGCGACCCTTTAAGTGAGCTAAGGCATGTCAGAATCCGGTCCTGAAGCACTGCCACGTCTTATGGATTTTGATGTGGCTCGGTGCTCAAGCAATTGTTACATTTCTCGAGGCCTTGAATGGCTAAAGAGCCAGCTTCTGAACATCATTGGCTGCTGATTGGACAGAGTGGTTTGAACAGCCCACATCATTGGCTGCTGATTGGATAGAACGGCTACAGAGCCTACATCTTTGGCTGCTGATTGGACAGGATGGCTACAGAGCCCACATCATTGGCTGCTGATTGGACAGAGTGGTTTAAACAGCCAAAATCATTGACTGCTGATTGGATAGAACGGCTACAGTGCCCACATCATTGGCTGCTGACTGAACAAAATTGACAAAACTGTGGCAGGTGATGTCCCCTACGATCTTTGTAATACCTAGATAATGTTAAAGCCACCCATGCGTCTATGCTCCGCTTGCGTTGCCATGTTACTTTGACAATTACATCCACCACTACCCCGTTTGTTCCAAGACAGGTGTGTCAGTTTTTCAGCACTAAATTTTACCTCACTGATTGGCTACTGCATCCATGTACCTGGTTGCCAAGGTTTCCTAACTTTGTAAATTGGCTGGCTATGAAAAGGAATGCACAACAACCCACAGACACTGGCCCCCGAGGACTGGAGTTTAACACCATCGCGCTAACGTGTCCGTACCTTTATCATCGCGCTAACGTGTCCGTACCTTTATCATCGCGCTAACGTGTCCGTACCTTTATCATCGCGCTAACGTGTCCGTACATTTATCGGCTGATTGAACAGAGAGCACAAATAAATCCTGCAAACGACACTCTGCGCCCCCACACAAAATTGGGAAAAAAAAACTAATTTCTGTGTGTGAAAAACGGTTTGAGTTTCAGGCTCATCCACCCTGTATTTACCAGAAAAAGAAGAAGCGGTACTCAGTAATACTTGAGATAGATGTCAGAGTGCACATCGCGTTTCCAGGGGGCTGTTTTCGGCGCTGTAGCCCGCGGGTCGGCAGGGGCAGATTTATGAGCACCTCCTATCGCATCGACTCTAAATACACATGCTCTGGGGACAATCCATCCGCGGCTCGGGCCGACGCAGAGATAAGCCGGGATGGTAAAAGCGTTAAAATGCGTTTTGCTTGAACACCCCCGCCCCGCCCCCAGCCCAGATGGAGGCTTCTGGTTACCCGCGCGTGGGCCGCTAAGTGCAGAAACCGCCACTCTTATCAGCCCCCTGGGGACGATGAAGGCGCAATCGACGCCGTCGAATATTTAACCGCCTCTGCTGGCGGCTCCCAGGACGCCCCCCCCCCCGGAGAGGGCCTTCAGGGAGAGACGCTCATGAACGTTTTCCGTGACCATTTTCCCAAACTGCTCTGAGTTAGGGCGGGTGGGTGAATGTGAATGCTCTAGTGAATGAGCACCACCTCCCATCCACATCAACTGCTTTGGCCATTTTGGGGCAAAGCTACAGTAGCTGCAACTTGAGTCCATGTTCACCGAGGATATTATCATTTACTTATTTATTCTGCAATTTTACACTTTCTTTTCTGCTACCTATTTGAACTGCTATTCTGTCAGCCCCATCCAACACCCCCTCCTACTGGTTTAGGCCCCCACCCTCCAACCCCCTGGTAACCTGAACTGCACTGCACTGCACATCAAACCAACTCACACGCCACCTCTGCTGTTGAATTAACACAAAAAAATATTAACATGTGATCATTCCAGAAATTCTGCCAACTCTCGGTTGGCAAAGAGGATGTCGGGGCCGGGAGGTTTTGGCTGGCATGACCTCTACACCTCTGTGGTAAGGATGAGTGAGCATGCACCCCCCAGTCACCTCATCACAGGCCATGGAACTGAACCCCTACCCTTGGAACCCCTCACCTGTAGAACCACTCACCTGTAGAACCGCTCACCTGTAGAACCGATCACCTGTGGAACCCACAACCACACCACCAACTGCCAATTTCGCTCTGAGACTCACCTGAAGGCCGATAAGACACATCTCGGTTTTGATACACTAGTTTGCTGCTGTTGTATTTATGTATTTATGAACAATTTTTCATGCATTTTTACCCTAGGGACTGGTGATGCAGCATCCTTCTGTACAATTTTTTTCTATTTTGGAAATCATTTCACTGACAGTTTGGACATTCAAAACAGAGATCTCTTCAATCCGCATGGGTGTTTGGTATCGTCAGCTCTTCAGAGCCGTAACCCAGCAGTTCCTCTTTAATGCGGACATAACCCAGCAGTTCCTCATTCATGCAGACAATTAAAACGACCCCCCAGCAGAGAGGCCGACAGCCACTCAGCCCATGATTAACGACCCACTGGGGAGTGAGATTATCTCACAGGTATGTGTACCTAAATATAGACGGGGCCTTTTGATTTACACACAGGTGTGTTAGTTATTGCCTTCATACAGCGCTGCATTGCTATAAATAGCATGCTGATCGATACTGCTGCCGCTGAGGTATCACCTGACAAAAAAAAGAAGGTTAGACTCCCATTCATTTCGCAGGGGGTGTTATTAAACTATCTTTGCTCGCACAGCTTGTTCCTCAGAGCCTGCAGACTAACCAGATGAAAGACTCCTGTATTGCTTCCGTCCTCTCCACACAGTGAAATGCTTTGTGTGGAGCAAATGTGATTTTTTTAAAAAATCATCTCGCTCTTGATGATGTGGGTAACTGTATTAATATGTTATTAATGAAACAGAGCCATAAGGACAGTGAGTAACTCAGGCAACACAATTAAGAGGAAATAAACTTGGGAGATAAAGAGTCCTGGTTCTCATTACTGTTCTGAATGGCAGAGAGTATCATCAATCTATAGATTAGAATTCTTCAGATACATTATATGATTGGGTAGTTTTGAGTTCCATTGACATTGACATGGTCTTGCTGCTCTATGAGGTCATAATGGTTTATTGTCTGGGCCAATCAGAGACGGGAGAGCCAGGTGAATGACCTGTTGATCATGACTAGGTTGCATTAACGGAACTTTCCACAGTCTTCCAGTCATCATGCTAATGCTAAGCGAGGGCCAGTTATTTTTTTTTTTTTTTGAATGAAGAAACAGAAATGAGCTATTGAGCCATAAAGGCTAGGCCTTGCTAAGAGGGCAAAATGGCTTTAATTGCTGAAATGTCGGGAGTACCACTTTAAGAGACGTGTTTTCTCTGACTGGCCGATTAGAGCCTCTCCGCTCCTTGGTAGTTACTGGGGTGGAGAGGTTTTTTGGTGGCTTAATTACTGAGAAAGGCTCGCCTATTGTCAGGGGAACATGCTACATGAAGAAAGCATTCAGCGCTACGTGCACACTCACAGGTTTGATGGAGGAATTTCCCAGAATGCACCTGGGCACAGAGGCTACTGCATAGATATACCACAGAGGAAGTGGTCATGGTTCCAGTGTATGTCCAATGAAATGAAAGTGTGGACTGTGACATCAGAAGATTCGGAAGCATTTTTCTCACTGGCCTGTTGACTAAACAACAAGCAACAGGACAGCATGAGTTTGATCGGCAGAATAAGGGAGTATTGATTGAACTTGGTGAAGGGAAAAATTCCACACTGGTATCAGGAATTGTTATTTTACAATGAGAGTTGTCAACACTTGGAACAGCTTGCCAAGTCAAGCAGAGGATACAGAGGAAACCGTCGGTGTGACAGTCCTGGATTTGACCAGGATGGGATGCTATAAGGGTTATAGTTAAATGACATCACTGGAATCTTTTCCTGAGGTAACTTACAGTTTACATATTTACTCATTCCCCATTTTCTTCATTGCCCCAGGTGGGATCTCAATCCATGAGTCGCAAGACCAGAATCCTATCCATTATACTATACAGCCAAAGGAGAATCCTAACTGGGCCAAACTAGGCCTGTTACCAAGGGCTGCAAAAGTTCTATTGCTAGGGATACAGGGTTGAGTATTGGGTGAGGCTATAGAATTTGTGGGCAAGAGAAGAGGATGAGTGAAACAGGAACAATTGTGGGACCAGGAGGCCATAAAGAGATAGCAGCCGCAGACAGAAGAGAGCACAGAGTTTCTGTTAAATATTACCATAGGAATGCCAGTTAGCACTCGCAACCAGCAACCTTTGGATCGACAGCCCCCGCAGCGCAATGTGTGAGTGTGTGTGTGTGTGTGTGTGTTTATGTATGTGGGTCTGTCTGTGTGCTCCTCTATGTGTTTTTGTTTGTATCTACCTGTGTGAGTGGGTTTATGTATGTATGTATGTATGTGTGTTTGTGTGTATGTATGTTTGTGTGTTTGTGTGTATGTAGGCATGTATGTGTGTGTGTTTATGTGTATGTATGTATGTATGTATGTATGTATGTATGTATGTATGTATGTATGTATGTGTGTTTGTGTGTTTGCATAAATGTGCATTCATGTATGCATACATATGTGTAGTGTTTGTGTATGCACATGTGTGCTTGTGTGTTTGTGTATATTTATCTGTGAGAGATATCTTTTTGCGAGGATTATACGTCAATACAGGATCAGTTTTCTCCACATTCATTCTACGTTGCGCAAACAAAGGACCCTGACGGACAATCAGGTGAGGTGTTTATTCTTTCCAGAATGTTCTAACCCAGTATTTAAAACTGCCATTTGTAAATCAGGACATGTTTGTAAGAAGGTAGAAGGTTGTAATCTTGAAATAAAGCTGCAATTTTATAATCTGGTTTGGGGGAGGGGAGTATGGGGAGAATTCACTGGTCTTTAAATATTGACACAAAGGACATGATATAAACATACGTTATTTAAAGACAGAATTGTTTGGGTTTAAATAAACAGGCATTTGAACTCTTTCCACAAAAGCACATGGAAAAACAAAAAAAAACCACCAGCGTCAAACTGTGATAGAAGCTCTACCAAGTTCCTTATGCGGCAGTCTAACTTGGGTCTGTTTTCTCTCATTCTTGAACTGCGGATTATAAAAGTTATTTACAAAAGCAATAATGGATATGGTTTATACCACTGGGACGGCCATAAGTAACTGACTAAAGCTGCGAGGAAACCAGGAAAATATTGAGGTGCGTCTGTAAAAATGGGCTTCCCCTCTTCTCTCTGCCTCTCAAGCAGTACCACCTGTGGCCTCCAGAGGGGGCACTGGAACGCACACGACAGCACCACTCGCACCGAGATCTTCTCAATGCGCACTGCATGAGGACAAAATAAGACACAAAATCTCTACTATTTTCCTGTCGTTGTCACTTAAAAAAAAGTAAAATACTTACCTCAAAACATATGTTAGTGTGATTTTCTTTTTCTGAACTACCCAAATCTATTGTACAACAGTGCAAACATCAAAGTCACACCTAGAGATATGACATAGTCTTGGCGACTACCAGGAAAGCACATAATAATTAATGACCAAACAGACGGTGACGAACTCAAAGGACTGTGACGCAGTTCACCTGATATCATTTCAAGCGTCACATTAATAAAACAAATGAATGTGTTTCCATGCTGTTTCCCCTTCACGCTCCCCCAGCGATAGCAGCATTCGTTTTAATCCCTGTTCAAATCCCGTTCTTACTCCATACTTCATGCAAGGGGAAATCTCCGGCGTTCGTTTACAGCACGAGGGGCAGCTGCAGTGAGTCAGACATTTCATGGAAACAGCACTACATAAAACAACTGATGGTCGATAATATCTCTACAATGAGGAAAAAGGAAGCGAGAAAGAGAGGGAGAGAAAGATACACACAAGGTCACAGCCATGGGACACTCTGTACTTCTAAAACAGACCTCAGCTCCACAAGAGCTACTGTCCAATGACAAGCCAAGCATGCTAAATATTAGGTACCCGTTCTATAGCACAACTGAGAGCGAGGCACGCGTTTACACACAGCTAAATATATACTCCATATACTCTGCCACTGTAAGTTCACCGGGTGGTGGCTGACTCAGTTTCACTACTTACTATAAACACTCTTTATACCAATAATAAAAAAATCTTTGTGTAAACTGAACAAAATAGGCATGACCGTAAAACTTAAGAAGAAGAAGGCAAGGTCAAAGACAGGAAACTCCAAGAGTTATAATAATCAATCCGGGAACAAAATACCAGCATAGAAGAAGGGAGGAAAAAAATATAAAATAAACAGAAATCTAATCTTTACTGCTGTAGTTAAATGTTTATAAATGTCTATGAAACGTTTATAAGACATTTAGCGTGACGGCGGCTCGTGGATTAGCGGGAGGCTGAGTCACAGTTACTCTGAGTGCTGGAATACGGAGAGAAAAAAGTGAGGTAGAGAGAGCAAGCAAGACCAAGAAAGAGACAGAAACATGTATGTGTACACATTCCTGTGTGTCGGCTGCATTAATGTATGCAAGTACGTATGGCAGGTCCCTCCCGGGGTTTTTGTAATACCAAAATGAGGAAAGTAAATTGCGCATATTCTTCACTACAGTTCCTGTTTTTTTAAAACATCATTCATTTATTATTCTCTGACGATGTCGATGCTTTTTAAGCCATGCCAGTAAAGCAAACTAAACTAAACCGAGGCAGACAGAGAGACAGAGAGAGATGAAGGGAAAGAGAGAGGGGAAGACACTGAGAGACGGACAGACAGGTAGGGGGCAGTCGGTCAGGTACTCACTTCGTCTCTGCCTGCGGTCCTTGGAGACTTTAAGGCTGCCACCGTTGTCCATGAAGCTGAGGAAGACCACAAGGGCGACCAGTCCTAGCTGCATAGTCACCGCCAGGCCCCTTACGGGGGGTCCCCACCCCCCCTCCTCCCGAACAGTCACAGGGTCAGGCAGAGCTTGGGACACCTTCCCCTTCCACGCTGGTGCGGGCGCACAGGGCTGTGCTGGGTCAGGTGGAGGTGTGTGGGGGCTGATCTCCGATTGCTGATCTCCAGTCGCTGATCTGCGGGTCGCTGATCACTGCAGTCGCTCAGAGCTGGCTGTGGCTGGGGCGGGCTCCAGCGGCTGCAACCATCGCTGCTGCAAGTTCAAACATGCCCGGGGACAGAGCCATGCCCCCGACCCTGTACCAGGAGGAGGAGGAGGAGGAGTGGGAGGCGGCGTGGAGGTGTGGAGGGCTGGAGAAGGTGGAGCAGGTGGCAGATGTGGAGAAGTGGAGGAGCTGCGGCCTTTTTCCACCGGCTCTTCAACCCATGAAGATGTAGGGAACCTGGAGGAGATGAACCATGGAGGAGAGACAGAGAGAGAGAGAGAGAGAGAGGGTGAGGATGAAGGCAAAGCAAAGCTCCAGTGCGGGTCTTATGTGTGATGCGGTGGGGGGGTGTGGTGTTGAGGAGGATGGGGTGGGGGGTACAGGGGATGGCTGAGGGGGTGTGGAGGTGTGTGTGGGTGGTGGAGGAGAGGGGGCGGGAGCAAGGAAGGATCTGGACTGAGAAAAAGGAAGGATCTGGACTGTTCTACATGTGACAGAAACCCATCAGCACAGTGCCAGGACCTAGGAGTGAAAGAGAGAGAGAGAGAGGGAGGGAGAGAGAGAGAGAGAGAGAGAGAGAGAGAGAGAGAGAGAGAGAGGGAGAAAGGGAGGGAGAGAGAGAGGGAGAGAGGGAGGGAGAGAGAGAGAGAGAGAGAGAGAGAGAGAGGGAGAGGGAGGGAGAGAGAGAGAGAGAGAGGAGAGAGAGAGAGAGAGGGAGAGAGGGAGGGAGAGAGAGGGAGAGAGGGAGGGAGAGAGAGAGAGAGGGAGAGAGAGAGAGAAAGAGAGAGGGAGAGAGAGGGAGAGAGAGAGAGGGAGAAACAGAAACCCAGGCAGGTATATCAATAAGCCACAAACACGGGGGGTTATGGCTGGGGGCAATAAAGGCACTGTCCTGCCACTCTAGCTTGCTAGCGGGAGGGAGAGATCGCTCAGCACCGTGTCTGTGACCCTCTAAGCTTTCCCACTTTTATCACACGACAAAGACAGAAACAGATAAGAGAAGAAGAGAAAAGAGTGGAGGGGAAGCCTGCGGGGGTCTGAGCTCTGTGCGCACTGCGCCGTGGTCCGGTCAGCGTGTCCAGTGGTCAGCATGGCCAACGGTCAGCGCGGCCAGCAGGGCGACCACAGGCAATGACATTCGGCCAAAACTGACCAGTGTTAAAACAATTAGCACTCGTTTGTAGTGTGCTTGTCATTCCGAGAATCTGAATGTGAGCCATAAATTATTATGCCTTTAATATGCACTTTTATAAAACGTTTTATTATCTTTGCTTACTTGTAAATATGACTATATGGCGCCTGTAAACGCTTTCATGGTATACAAACATGCATTTTTAGAGCAGAGAAATTCTTAATGATAAGTTAAGTGTCATACAAATGTCAGGATTATCAGAGCATAACTGAGTTATGCCTCTGTCACTATTTGTGTTTTTGAAATTTTCTGGAACTGCTCATAGGTTACTGTCCGGGGGTCGGATCACTCTCTGATTAGTGTAGCTGGATGAAATACTCGCAAGCTGTCTCTTCTGGTGACAATTTTCATTTCATTTTTCATTTTTTATCAAAATCAAAAGCTTGCAGAGACGATAAAATAAACCATTCATCGGAGAAAGCAATGAGATGGCATTGAACCAGTCATGCCAAAATCATATTTGCTGGCTGTGTATTGAATTATTGGCACAGAGTTAAAAGTTTATTCCTACCACAATAATAAAACTGGGAAAGAGTAAAAACTACGCAGACTTTTCCAAAGACAGAGAAAAATAAATGCTTATTTTGAACGGCGACAGGGCATGTTAACGATGGCGTGATCTTGGGTTCTGCTCCTCTAGGAGGCTCATTAACGGAGGTGGTTTACTGTTGAGAGCCAGAGGTGATGTCCTAAACTGCCGTTTGACAAACAGGCTGACGGCCAGTCGTCCACACGCCAGTCTCACATCTCCTCTGATTAGCGTAAAAAACGCTGGCGTCGGCTTCCCCCCGACAAACTGTGCGCAATTTAATAATGTCATGCTCTGTAGGCTACTTTTTTTTTACAATCGGGGGTACTTCAGACGGGAAATGTGTCATTCCACTTTATAATGTCAAAATGTGGATGTAATCGCAACACAAACCGTGAGTCATCCACCTCTCCCTTTTTTTTCATTTTCATGAATCGACATCCTCATAGGTGGGTTAACTCTATGGATTAAATCATCTTCTTGCTGAAGCGAAAGGTCAGAATTAAAAAAACGAACGGTTTAAGTCATTTAAGCCGCAGATCATTTGTGTTGTAAGTCGCTCTGGATAAGAGCGTCTGCCAAATGCCTATAATGTAATGTAAAGATCATTAACACTACCAGAGTGAAATAAAATGTGTTGCCACGTCAAATTCGCTCATATGGTATCAACCCGGCAACCTCCCTCCAGCAGCAAACAATGAAGTAAAAAGAAAATATGTCAGATTTTTAAAAATTATTATTATTTGGGAAGGAAAATCCCTGTAGCAAAACGGGAAAAAAAGAGTATTACAATTGCGAAACATTATTAATGAGGGCCGTGAAAGTATTCAATTAGAAGGGCTCTTCCATCACCCAAAGCAGAAACACAGCAGGACAGGGTGCCCTGGCTGCTGCACTGCAGCCTGGAGCCTGCAGCAGCCTGCCCCCCCTCTGCCTCCAGTAAGAGTGGCACACACACACACACACTCACACACACACACACAGACACTCTCACACACACACACACACACACATGCACTTCTCTCTCACACACACACACACACACATGCACTTTCACACACACCTCTCTCACACACACACACACACACTCTCTCTCTCTCACACACACACACACTCACTCACACTCTCACACACACACACACACACACTCACTCACACACACACACACACACACACACACTCTCTCTCACACACACACTCACACACACACGCACTCTCTCTCACACACACACTCACACGCACTCTCTCTCTCACACACACACACACACACACTCTCTCTCTCACACACACACACACACACACACTCTCTCTCACACACACACACACACACACACGCACTCTCTCTCTCTCTCTCTCTCTCTCTCACACACACACACACACACTACACACACATACACACTCACACACACACACTTTCACACACACACATACACTCTCTCTCTCACACACATACACACACACGCACTCTTACACACACACACTCACACACACGCACTTTCTGCCTCTCTCACACACAAACACACTCACACACACACATTCTGTGACACACACACACACTCAAGCCCTGGCAGACGAGCCTTCCTGAGCGTCTCACAGTCATAAAGATAAACAGCAGGAGGACAGAACAGTGGACACTGGAGCCCCACACGCTGCCCCCCATCCCGCCCCCAAACATGGTGCAGCCGTTTGGTTTACAAACATACCCCCTCTCCCCAAACTGCCCTCTCCCCTGCCGTTGTCAGTCAGTTAGTTGCTGTGGAAACAAGACGACAAAGCACAGGGTTCCACAGACCGATGATGGCCGCCTGTCAGTGATAGGACCAGTCAGATTCATTACACCCCCACCCCACCACCACCCCCCGCCCCAGACAAATGGACGTGTGTGCATTACTTTCTTTCTCTATCTTCCTTCTTTCTATCCTCTCACCCACTCTCTATTTTCTCTTCTCTCATTCTCCCTCCATCTTTCCGCAGGTCACACCCCAAAGTCATGCACCTAATCCTCTTCACCAACATCCCCCCACCCTACTGTGAACCTGGCAACCTGTGGAAGCTCCTGATGACTAAAGCCCCTTAGTTTTTCCTTAAAGCACCATTATGAAATTATTTCTCCAATTATTTCCAGATTTTCATATTTACAAAAACCATAACCCAAACTTGACCTTGATTTAAGGTGAGGAAAAGTTCGATTCACTGAATGAAATTTTTCATTCCTATGTTGGAAAAAAAACCTGAAACTGCAGTGTCCCCCCTCAGCGACATAAACCAAACATAGGGTTTTACCGAGAGGGGAGACGGCGCAGGTCTGTGACGGAAACACAGACACGAGCCAGGAGGAGAATAAGCGTTCCAGACAAACCGCTCGCCCATCTCCTCTCTCACGGCTATTTCTCTCTCGTGCTCGGAAACCTCCAGAACATCTCAACAACACCTCCCCGCTATTTATTTGCAGGAGCCAAAAACATATCTTGTCTATTTTTTTTTTCTATTCTTTTTCACGGAAACTGTCAGGTTTATTAATTGAGGTAGGGGGGCGGAGGAGTGGAGGGGACACATATTTCAGCTTGCTATTACGAATGCTATTCCCTTTCCCCTGGACATGATAACGGGTCAGGGATCCAACACTGAGTCACCTATGCAAGCGGCAGCGATGTTAGGGTCAGTCCAAACTGTTTCGCAAGCCGCTCAGCCCCCCTCAACAAACCACCCCACATTCATCCACAATAGCAACAGCACAGAGAAAAAAAAAACTAAACTAAACTTATAATAGCTCTCATAAAAATTATACAGTTAGGTTGCTTCTCTATGGAGAACATGGAGGAATTGTATGAAAACGTGTTCCTTGTTCCTTAAAAAGCCCAGTCATGATTCTTCATGATACTGTGCACACATTTTGGGCTCCAGCTCAGAAACAAAGCAAAGTTTCCTTTCAGGTGTACCAGGTATGTTTCCTCTCCTTAAAAGACAGTACAAACACAAGGAGAGGACTGATCACTCAAACAGTGAGTGAGTTACGGTCAAACGGAGACAAACTGAAGACAAAGGTTGTGTCATATGTGCCGTATTGAGGTAACAACCATGACCCAATGAGGATTTATATGTTATTTACACAGTTGTTAATATAATGGTGTAAATTGGTTTATGATATTGTGTTTATGTGAACTTGATCACTTTTGTTTTCATGACCTTGATGTTTTTGCAATGCAATTTTATTTGACACAAATTAATTTGTACTGAATCTTAATTGTGTGTGAATGTGTGTGTGTGTGTGCATGTGTGTATATATATATGTATATATATACATATACAGTTATGTTTGTAACCTCAATAATATGTAATTTTCTGTGTAATATATTTAATTTCCAACATTTCCAAAAAAATGATTCATTTCCAAAGCTAGGTTTCTCAGCTTTGCACTCTCAAAGTGTTTATTTAATGCGCAGCAGGGGTCCTGACTCACTATCGGAGTCTGCTGGCTTTCTGTCCCTGCTGATTGCTTCACCGACCAGTTAACGCAGTTAACTACCACACAGTCAACTCATCTCACCTAACAATAAGCTCTATCGCTTTCTGATTTCCAGGTGAAAACACATGCGTGGCTCGCCAAGGAAAGGGGCTGAAGAGATCGCTAAAGTAAGGGGTCGGGAATAAATAGTTTTCTACATCATTATTATTGTTATTCTCTCCGTCTGGTGTGATAACATATGAAATGATACGATATGATACAATATGATGATGATGATTATTATTATATATCTCATAATTATTTCACTGTCCCCTTCTCCTGGCTCTTAATCCATGAAATGGGTGAAGGTAACTCTATCAGATTCTTACTACCGGCTCCATTCACTCCACCAGCAAACGAAACTCACTCCCCTCATCAAATAGTCAGGAGATTAAATTGCCCGCTTTGTAAGTTCATTTGATTTATCAATTATTCAGCCGTGCCAGGGCAAAAGCAGGTCACTGAGGTTGATTTGTGCATGTGTGTGTGTGTGCGTGTGTGTGCGTGCGTGTGTGTTTGGTTTGTTTACAGGGGGAGGGCATGGTGTATTCACCTCTACTAAAATTCCGAGCCTGTGTTCACAAAGCGTCTCAGAGCAGGAGCAGCACTGATCTGGAATCAGTTTCACCATTTGACTCATTATGGATAAGGTTAGGATGTAGACATGGGTAAACCTGATCCCAGTTCAGCACTCCTGCTCTGTAAGGCTCAGGGCTGAGAAGCCGAACATCTGTCGGACATTAGTTTATTGGCATTTACCGACTCCGTCTACTCTAAGTGGAGGAGAGAAGGAGGGGAAGCCACCTCGTGGCTAATCTACCGAGCTTTATTGCGCATTAATCATCAAATAATCCCTCAAAAGGAAGGGAGAAAACAAACAAAAAAAGAATTATCATTACAACTAATCAGTCCAAAATCACCATAAACAACAACAAGAACATCAATTAAGCTGATCTCCCAGAGAAGTTATGAGTCACAAAATCATGAAAAACCAAAGCGCAAAAGTAACCGCGCTCCTTAGAGATGAAGCCGTTACCGTCCTGGGCTCCAATGATACGCGACCAAATGTTTTCCCGTACACAACGTTAGCTCTTCATGTCAACTGTTTTCTTTTTTTTACATTTTGACCTTTTTCTTTTCGTTAATTGTATTTTGTTGTTGTTTTTATAGCGCAATGGCAGCCAGGTGATTCTCAAGGCTTTGGTGATGCAGCGCAAACATGAAAAGACTGGTGAAGGGCAAACCGACTCGCTGGTGATAAATCTCATGGCAAAACCATACGAGTAGGCTACCTGCTGTACTACGCCCCCTGTTGTCCAAAGAGTGGTATAGCAAATCAGCCTACAGCCCTGGGGTGTCCTCCACTCTATCCTCAGACTGATAAGTGGGAATGTGCAGGTACAGGTGTGCCGAATGGAGAGTTCTGCAGCACCTGCACTGTAACCCCTGAAGGTGAGCAGGGATTCGGTTTTCAACAGTGTTAGTATCGGGCTTCTGCCAAACCCAGACATTACCGGTCACGCTTTGCGTTTACTGTTCCCGTGGCTTTGCGAGTTTTAGGTGCATCATAATTACATGAAAACAAACCTGATATTGAGTTATCACATTAATAATAATCTTTACGCCTACATATTCTGCATGCAGTAATCTGTGAGATGTTTTGATAAGAGCACTGCTTTTGAATAAATAAATATGATCATGAACTTCATGTTCTTTATTATGGTCTAATTCTGGTGCTGACACAGACTCAGATCCAACCTTCATTTACTTATGTTTTTTTTTTTTGTTGTTTTTTTTTTTTGCTCCTCTTATCTTTGCATTCGAGCCTAAGTTCTCCTCGCATCAGCAACTCCACCCACAGGGGGATACGATAGGGGAAACAAACATGATAAATGTGATGGAGTGAGTGTGTATGTGTGTGTGAAAGACAAAGAGACAAATATACAAAGAGATACATCCAGAAAATGCAAATTCATAGCATTTGTCTGCTCTAATCTAAAGGATGGCAAGCTGTAGAGGACAAAATGGATACCATGTTTTTCAGCAAGAGTAAAGCAGTAAAGTCTTTTGACGCTGTATAAGTAGTAGGCCCTTGCTGCCGAATTGTTTTGTACCTTTGTCATCTACCATTGCAGTGCAGCTAAACTGAATTTTGATTTATGTACTGGATGTTGAGGATGCATGATTAATGCAGACGGGTTATGTATTGCCATTTTTGGTAAAAAAAAATATCTTTTTTTATTCCATAATTAAGGACAATCAATATGTATTCACACAAATTATTTTGAAGAAATGAAGTTTACCACGAATATGACTTTGATTATGTCATCCAGGGACATCACCTAGCAACGGATACATTCGTACCGTGTCATTCCGCAGTGTTCCTTCCTGTTTTGCCTATTTACCGCCGTTCCGCCAGATCTTATACCGCCATTCCATGCAAACGTTAGCGTCAAACAGCCGGGCAGATACCTGTGCTCCACAGGGCATCTGCGCAAACATGCGCAGACATGCACGGAGAACGAGAGAGAGAGAGAGAGAGACAGGAAAGGCGAGAGACTTACGCCCTTATTCACTCAGTAGGTAAGCATGAAGGAGCAGGGCTAGCAGATGGAGTGGGCCCATTCCCATCACTCTCTCCCCTCTCTATCTACCTGTCTGTCTGTCTATCTATCTATCCACCAATCTGTCTGTCTATATATCTATCTACCTGTCCTTCCTAATCTCTCATTCAATGGTTGTTCAATTCAGCATTGCTTCATTGGGCAGTACGACTAAAGCAGTGCTGTAGAAGCACTTACAACACATGAGACGTAAGACAAGAAAATGTAACTATGTCCATATTATTTGATATATGGTATAAGACTCGAGGACATGGACATAACAACAATCCTAACAATGTTTAAAATATGAAAATAAAATTCACAGGCAAGTTAATACTTGAAGCTAGAATGACATGAGGAATCTGTAACGGCTGTTAAATGTATTTACGGCTCCATTCTCATATAAATTAAATTTACATTAAAGTGCTTTATTGACGTGACATATTTTAAAACACATATTGGCAGCAGTTGCTCACTGTCCCTCGCTCTCTCTTCCCCTCACCCTCTCTCAGTCGGTTTCTCCCCTTTTCTCTCTCTGCTTCTAATGAAATGGAAGATATTCTATGTCACACTTTCATTCCTCTGTCAAGCCCCGCTGTATAGGAGCAGTTTGGGATAATCCCCTGACATCACACATTACTTTCTGATGTGTTTGGAAAAAAAATCACACTCCAATACCGGAAATGTTTACTTCCCTTTACACCCAAACATAGGAATATTCACCCTCTAATACGCCTCTGAATGAGTCATATATTTTAGTTTTAGGCAATATATTACCCCTATTACTACCCTAATGCAGGAATATTTACCCCCAGTATTCCTCTGATTTAGTCAGATCTAGCTGTTAAATATGTTGATTATTTATCATCATGATACCACTGATTTTTTAATATCTAGCCGATAAAAGTACCTTCATGCAGGATTCAAAAATAAAAAATACAGCAATATTTAATACAGCAATTTTGAAATTATTTAAATTTTGTTGTGCCCCTGGTGCAGCAATATTTACGTGCACATCTTACCCCAATAGAGGACTATTTCCACCCACTCATACCGTTTTTAGCACAGTATTTATGACCCCCTACTCCCCTCCTATAAAACACATCTGCCCTCTCTACCCCCCCCCCCCGTCCGCCCACCCACCTCTCTGGACTTCATCTAGGATGACGTCAAGTGGGCTAATATTGGCAAACTACAATATATAAAACTCATGTGGCTGTCCAAAGCAGGAGAGAAAGAGGCAGAGATAGAGAGGGAGACAGGGAGAGCATGAAGGGGGGAAGCAGGGGGATGGGGGTGGGGGGTGGACAAACAGGGGGCGGTGGGCGCTTCCAAACTACCCCTTTAAACGAACTGTCAAATCAGCACTGCCGTTCACAGAGCCAAAATAAATGCTCAATTTCTGTGCACTTGGCTTTCTAAATATACATTCTATTAGGCAAAAACAAAAAAAACAAAACGCCACTACCGGCAGAACCAAAAGCATGTCCCCTAATGCAAGCTAGGTGTTACACTAATGGACATAAATGGCAGCATTTAGGACCCCCCAACCCCAACTATTTCAAGCCGACAAGGTGTAACTAAACCCTTGCAAAATATTCATGTCTAGTAAAAGCTGTGTATGTGTGTTTGTCTGTGGTGCATGTGTGTGTGTGTACGTGTGTGTATTTATATATATATAGATAGATAGAAACTTTATTTATCCCAAGGGAAATTGCATATCTTCCCCATAGTCAGGCTTCATTTCTCTGAATAAACTGAACAGGTTTCTCTGCCAAAGGTAGGAGGAGGAAGATGTAGCTGGGCCAGCTGGTCAGTCCATACGCTGCGCGTTGGTAACTTAAATTACACAAAACAGTCTTATGAACTACTGACAACGAACAGTCAAAATAAAATGCAAAGTTACAATGGTACTGAAAAGATTTTAACATGGACATTGCGGCTGTAAATTATTTTAAGGTGAATTTTGACATTTTTTGTTTTACTAGTTTTTTTTTTATCATAAGAGACACCAATGTATTTTGCAGTTAACTTTATTGCATTTTTAATCTCATTAATTTGCTTCAGCAGCATTGAAGATAATAATCTTAAAGGTTTGTGAAAATTTAAGTTGGCAAACATTTTATAACCTTTTAAAAGTAAAAAAAGTTTCAAACTCTGATATACTATAAATTCAATTAACCTAACATGTGAACCTTCGGCCCTCTGTCAACTGGAAACATTATCCTGTGAATGGCAATAAAATATAAATTAGAAAATTACATGAGATGACATGAAATGCAATTAGGTCACTATGTATACTACTGAACAATAATTAAGAAACTGCGGAGTATGCCAAAAACAATCTCTGTTTGCATAATATTAATATTGTTTAGTAATAATACGAATAATAAAAATAATAATAATCGTTGTTGCTGCGTTTGTTGTTGTTGAAAGAATTAACAGGTCTTTCCATTTTTCCTCTCACTTCTTGTTATCCAACCGCGTGATATTTTCGCTTCAGGGCTGACCTCTCACACCGCCCTGCGTGTGCGGCACATGCTCTCCTCTGAAGTCCGTGATAACTTTGCAACTAACGATACGAGGTAATTAACTTTCGCACAACCGGTGATGTTGCTGTAAGCGGGCTAATCAAGAACACTGATATCCCTTTTAAACAGCCAGGACTAAATCATTTAATAAACCAACGGTGGTGGAATGTTACCGCTGTCGGAAGAGGAATACCATATCGAGATAACATTCACAATATAAGGAACAGTGGCACTATGATAACTCATTCCTTTGAGAAATATAATACCGATATAACATAAATAATATAATAAATACATGTACAGCTTTGGTAATTTTCCTGTTTTTGCTTCTGTGCATTCAGCCGCAAAAGTGATTTGACAAAGTTGATTCATTCGTTTCATACCAAACCGATTTTAGTATTGCGTGGATTAAAGATTAAAAGTTTAATAAGCATTAATACCGGCTACACTAATAATTTCACTCAATTCAGAAATGCTGAAGCACTCGCAAGGAAAGCTGATAGCAACTCACCTACCTGTTAGGTGATAGTCGCAGCCAGCCTCATGCACGGCGTTCCTGTGAGTTGATGGGTCCTAATCTTCTTTTTATAGGGCGAAAATCCGTTACTTGTAAGGTTTAAACGAACTCCTCCTACAAGACAGCTCCAAATGCGATAAAGGAAAGTCACCTTTTTATTTATTAGTTATTGTTTCTTTTCCTTCGATGTCTCTGGTTGTTTACAAAAACAAGCTTCAGGGTAGCGCGCTGCAACGTATTCTTCGGAGCAATAAGGTAAAGCAAGAATGCACATATATCAAAAATAATTATAAAAAACAACGCTAGTTTTTTTTTTTTTTTTTTTAAATCCCAATAACAAATGAGTCTTTCATCACAACAATCTCTGCTTTTTGTAATGTACAGAGGTATTATTTATATGGATGCTCTCTCTAGTCATTTCAAAGCAATTTCCACATAAATCCACTTTAAAGTGTAGGAAAGCATCCAACTCCAACGCTGTAAGTCACAGCCTGGGGAAGTCAGCAGCATCCAGCCTCATCCAGTGCAGCCTCGGCGTGCAAAAGGTTGAGGTAGCCCCGCCCCTTGGAGCGCACCACGGCGGGCGAGAGGAAAAACCCGAACCGGATCCCGACGGGAACGCTGTCCCAGCTGCTGTGTCAATGTATGTTTTAATTGTAATGGGCAACAATTATCCGATACGTTAAAAATTTAAATCCTTAGTCAGAAGCTAGTGCAGATACACTGCCGCGCCTGAACACTTTATCCATCCAGACAATTTACTGAACTGCCGTGGGATAAGATAAACCTTCCAGTTTACATACAGTTATTCAGAAGTGTATGTAAAAGCGTCAACGTTTCTTTCATTAAAAACGTGAATTTTGTTTAAATGACAGAGGTACAATTGGTACTGTTTCTGGAAAACGGAAGAGATATTTGTAACGAATGGACGCTGCACTGTTGCGCGAGGGCAGCTCAGTTTGACAGCCGTTGCCATCGCCTGGTTACTCAAAGCTACGGCTTAAATTTATTTTTGTCCTTTTGAAAATATTTTAAAAGGAAAAGTTAAATACTTTCACAGGCTAATATTCATTGGGGAATTTGAAATTTAGATGTCTTGAAACGCATGTGTTTTAGTTCATTGTGTACTTATATTTTTAATTAAAGTTTGTACAGCCACAACTGAGAACACATTTCTTAAACAGTTAATGGAAGAGTCTTAGCCCTTCGGCTCCCAAACAGCCGTAACTCCAAAGTAAATAAGGCATTTATGCCCATTATGAGCCTAACGAATTTATTGTTTCATTTTAAGGTTAGAAATTGTGTTCGTCTATAACTTAATTGCCAGCATTTTCCACCCTGAGTGTTTTTCAAAGCCAGGCCTCTCATTACTGCGCTATATAGTACTTCCAACAAATATAAAACGAATAAAACCATGCTAAAATTAAATGCCTGCAATGAGATGTCATCTTGTTTCTTCCATGCCATGAACCTCATTGGATGCCATGGAGAGAATGAAGCTACATTTGTTTTCTTAAGGCTCGGAGGTGGAGGATAGAGAGGGGTGCTTTTGTGAGTGGAACTTGAGACAGGGTTAAAGGCGTCGAGGTCATTTTGCCATTTCAGGTTGCTAGTTATACAACCTGGAACCGCCCCCACGTCCACCACCCCCACCCCATCCTGAACCCCAACACACATCAAACCATCCCATAGGTTAGCAAAGGTCATCCAGCTGTACATCAGGTTTTTATGCTGTGTTTTTCTTCAATTACAATAGAACGAGAAGGGAGCAACACATATGCGGTGAGAGAGTGAATCCTACTTAGCTCACACCCAAAAAAACAAAAAAAGCGTAACTCGTCTCTCAGTTTTGGTGCACCTTAATCCTTCTCGAACTTCACCTCATCTGCCCTCTCCTGTTGATCTTTTACTTACTGTACAGTTCTCTGGGTTTAACTTTTTTTTTTTTGGTTATTCAAACTTGTGCTCCACCAATGAGCTCAGTGATTTGGCCAATGGTCGCGTGCAGTTGGCTAATAAAGAGCAGGAAAGTTAGTAATGGGTTTTGGCCCGCCAATCAGCCCGAGACAAATAAATAAATAAATACACATTGTTTACACCACAGCTACCCTCATATAAACCAATCTTGCATGACATGGAATCATGCTGAATGTGTTTCTCAGTAGCAGAAAATCCAAAGACATTTTTTACCCTCCCCACCCCCCCCCACCCCCACCCCCCAGCTAAATTGTTCTTTACTAGAAAATGATAGTCATGATAGGATATTCCCTTCCAGGGGGCTGGCACGTATTCAGTGTTATTTTTATTGAGCGAGAAGGGAAGCTGGCGAACAGCTATATGTAAATCCCCCTCCCACCCCACCACCCCCTTCTTTGAAAAGTCAGATGGTGCTTTGAAGAAACAATATATGGACCAATTGCCTGGTCATTGAATGATTCATCAAAAAAAAAAAAATCTTCTACAATGTGATAGAATTACCATTTTGCAGTTCTCAAAAAGTCAATAACAATATGATGATGGCTTGTCTCAGGCATGCGGTCTCTTCCAGAATTCTTGTTCATTTTGCAGAGGGTTCTAGAACTTTTGGAGGTTGCTCTATGCAGCTGGGATGCTGGAGTATGCTCATTATGATAAAGTTTGATCATGACAGAGTGTCTAACGTATGACCATTTCAATCCCTCGTCTGACTGTGTAAGTGGTTCAGAAATAATCCACAAATGAGACGTTACTGGGCCCTGTGCATCAATCTGAAAATAAAAAAAAACTTTTTTTAAAATGCAGGAATGACAAGGCATTAAAAACAGTTTAACGTGACTTTTATTACAATTTTTAACCCCAGTCATCCCATACGCATCTCAATGCAAACCATCCTGTTGTAGATGGAACCAGCAAGAGAAAAATCAGGGCAGACCAGGGCAGAGTAAAGTAATTCAGACAGAGTTCAGAATTTAAGGTCTGCTCTCTCTCACTCTGTCTGTCTCTCTGTCTCTCTCTCTCTCTGTGTTTGTGTGTGCGTGTGTATGGGTGTATGAGAGAATGAGAGAGATGAAGGAAGAAAGAGAGACTATAATGATATTCTCAGTGAAGGCCTTGAATTTCTCCATATTGCTGAATATCTCTCCATGCTGAACTGAGCGTATATGAAGTCTGCATCAGCCTCGATGCAGTTTCCATCTCTTCATAAGCCGACAGGGGGCCATAAACGCTGATTGCTGGAGATTCCGCACAGCGGAGTGATCCTTGTAAAACCTTGAATACCAGACCAGGGGTTCCACTGCCTGCGAGGGTCTGCCCTCCAGCTTTAACCCGCCATGCACAGGGAAAGTCAGTGTGGCATCTGTAACTTCCAGCTTCGCCAGGTCTGCACCAGCATATACCGATGAAACAATGCTGTTAATAACGCGCTTTAATAAAATGGGGTAAGGTAGATGGAAAATGGTGCTGAACCACTTGTGTCTGAAGCCTACCAACCTTAAAGCAGTGATTCACTTCAAAATATATAATCTTCGGCAAAAAAAACAATATGTATATAGTATAAAAACCTACTAATTGTTTGTTTGGTCTTGGAAGTCCAATGGCATATATTTTTCTTTTGTTGTTGTTGTTGTTGTTGTTGTTTTAGAGGATGGGGTGGGAAGGGCATTGGTTTAGTTCTTAGCTTTTTAAGAAGTATGACATATTGAGGTTAGCTGTGTCCTCATTAATTTCCTCGATGCCCCTGGTCTGTCTACCAGGACCTTTTTTTTCTGTATGTGTCATATTGACTCCTCTGTTTACTGGACGTTGAAAATCTTGTTTTCTCAGCTCTCTGGCCATCCGATCGCATGCTTCGTTTTTCTAAAAGAATGTGAGGGTATTCCAAAAATATCCTTGTTGTCCTTGGCAAGAAACCTCTCTCATACTCAACCGTCTTCAATAATAACAGTATGCAATGGGCACTTGTCTCAAGAACACCGTAGCCAAAACTGGAAAAATAGCTCTATGACTGTGCAGAAATAAAAAAAAAAACAAGAGACACATGAAATGATGAAAAGTGAAAGATTTACACTGTTCTAATTCATTTCCTGATAGGAATGTCCATTTTATACTGCAGCAATATGTGATTTAAAAAAAAAAAAACTGGAGAAAAAAAGATGTTTTATGGAACCAGTTTGCCAGCAGCAGGACTTTTAATTTTGTAGATTTTAATGAACAGTTCAATAACTACCATGGCTCTCAGAGGCTGCAAACCAAACTCACCAAAAATGGGTCTGAAAATCCTGAAAATGGATTACATATGCAAAGAACAGATTAAGGTGGTATTTGCATAACTGAAATGTGGTCTGATCCAATATCTGATCTTTTAAATATTTATTTTTGTAAAACTTAACAGTCTTAAAACTCTAGTCTGACAAATGTGATCAGGAGTGCTGGAGGTAAACGCTCTGAATTTTAGGCTGTAAAGATAGTACGTCTCTCTCAACCGCTGCATGACAGACAATATCTGGAGTATTCTTGCTAAAAAGAGACAGACAGCTGAAATAAAAAAGGAATGAATAAAGTTATCTGAATAAATCCGATGACAGTTTTATTCAGCAGTTCTTACTGAAGAAAACAGCCTGAGAGAGGAGAGGCAGCTTTTGAATTGAGATTGACTCCTATCCTCAAGAAAAAAAAAATAAAATAAATAAAATGAAAGGCTGTAAAAGAGGAGAAGGTTCTGGGTGAATAAAGGAGAGTTTAGTGATGGGGGGGAGGACGGGGGGGGGGAATTAGAGCAGAGCTTAGATTTGGCTTCTTACGAGGCAGTTCAAAGTCATGCACCACAATTTGAAAAATGGCCTGGGTAATGAAAGATTACTCTGCTTTCAATATACTTTTGTATGGAGCTCGGAGGTGTATTTCCTGCGTGTTGCTGGGCATGGACCACCAGTAATGGTTCTTACCCTTCTTCACCCTTTTTTTTCTTATTCTTCCACTACATTTTTTTTCCCTGAAGGATCAAACTGTTCTATTGAGTTTTGAGGGGAAATTAATAACCTTCATTGCCGTAATCCACCCTTAACCCCCCCCCCCCGACCCAAACCCCCCGCTCCCTATCCCCTCTGCTCACCCCCAGGTGTCTAATCCAGTGCTTTTTGAAGAAAAGATTGTGGGTATCCCAAACACGCTCTGAAAGAGAGCGCTGAAAGGCCTAGCAGAAGCTGCTCGGCTGGGAGAAAGCAGCTTAATCATGCCCCTGCAGTATGAGTCTGCATGTCATTGAAATTTGCTGCAGACACAGGTGGCAAGTCCAGATTAGACCTGGTGGATGATGGCTGATCTTCAGAGGCGCTTTTTTTCCTCTTCATTCAGGAGCTTTTCCTCTAGTCAATCAGTACATTGGTACACATGCATTTCTGGAAAGACTCAGAAGGCCTGTAACATCCAAGCTCAATTGTTAAATTACTTTGCAACTGCAAAACCGTGTGTATTTATCGGTGTGTATAAGTTCAGATGGACAGGGCACTGGGAATGGGCAGAGAACTTAGCTACATATATAAGAATTTATACAACCAAGCTATTATTAGTGTTAGTGCAAGCATGATTGCAGAAAATTATCAATCACTCTGCATACAAAATGCTAATTAAATGAAACAGTACAGAATACACTTTCATATTCATAAATGTGGTAACAAAATGGTCAAACAAAACAGATAACATACTCCTATGCTCCTAGATATGTCGTATCACATGCACATAATGTTATAAGAGTTAGTCTTGACATGCTGTCGACAACTTGTGTTTGATTTTACACTGACTTGTCAACAACATTTTGGCCAGCCTTGTATATATATATAATTTGTTCATCATTATGTCACTATTGTCATAATGGTATCCTGATATATTATCACGCATATGTTTGGGCATGCATACATGTACTCATTCATAACAGGTTTTATTATTTTATTTACTTGATATTTTTGGTTTGGGAGAGGCCCATGACGAGGTTCTACAGGGCAACATCCCCTCATCCTCATTTTGTGTTTTTTTGTCTATCTTTTGTTTTGTGTATGGTCTTCATTTGTTCAGATGTAATAAAAAACAGATTGGCTTCTTTTGCAATGTGCCCACATGCCTTGGATGAGAGCAGATCTTTTCTAAAGATGTCAGCCATTTAATATATTAATATAATTTCACTTCCAGTAATAGATTATTAGGTTGTCCAACTTCTATTACAGTCTTTGTTCACATCATGTCTGCGCAAGTACAGTCACACAATTAATTGTCTTTCTTTGGAAAAGCCAGAGAGTTGACTTACAATCTGAAAAGCAATTAATCTGAAACAAAAGACCGCTGTGTTCATAAATTGAGTACTGATTTGGTTGATGATGGTGCCTGTCTGCTTTTAAATAGACATTTGAGATGACATTGACAGGCACAGAAGTGAACCAATACGATAATTCACCCAGTGTCTGGATCATCGATGAGCGTTGTTTTAGCATGCGTCACATGTTTTATCCTCCATGCCATGGAAAGACTCAAAGCTGAATGCGGTCAAATGTTTTTTTCTCACTTAATGGGAATATGCATTTCAGCCAAAACAGACTTAAGTGTGACAATTCTAAATTAAGAGACACAATTGTAAGGACGTGTTCGGTTGTGGTTTTGATTGAATTGCACAAGTACTTAAAGGGAACAAGCACATTTGCTTGAATCAAGACCAATGGCAGAGTAATGAAGAATCGTAATTTGTTATGCGTAGAAACACACACATTGCCTAAAAGCAGCGAGTTATTGTGATTGTGAATGGGTCATGGCCTGTTGGTGGTTTGTGACATGTGGTTTTTATTGGAAGGGGGAAACACCTACATTTATAGTCAAAGCTGCTGCATGGTCTGACCTCAAACTTTCAACTTTTTTTTCGTAAACAATTAAGAGCAAATCCTCACAGTTACCAAAATGATTATCATGTGGTTTTGGGGCAATCCATCGCGACCAGACCCCTTAAGGAACAACGTGCTAAACGGCCTACCGCCCCCTTTCACTGTTCGGCTGTGTCTGTCATGATGCTCATTCCAATTCAGTTGTATTTTTGCTGGAGTGTGTGTATGTGTGTGCGTGTGTGTGTCTATGTGTGTGTGTCAGTATATGTTTAAGTGTGCATGTTTTCTTAGTTATTGTGTAGTGTCTCTACTCTACATTGTGTGAGCTACTGGACACCTAAATTTGCCCAAGAGAATGAATAAAGTGTATCTATCTATCTATCTATCTATCTATCTGTCTGTCTGTCTGTCTGTCTGTCTGTCTGTCTGTCTGTCTGTCTGTCTGTCGGTCTGTCTGTCTGTCTGTCTGTCTGTCTGTCTGTCTGTCTTTGAAACACATTCTTGAACATTTAGTTGTAACAGCATAATTCTGATATCAATAATGATTTCAGATTTTAGTGACTGTGTTTGTACAGATGTTAATAGAGCATTCACTTGATGTATGTCCGTAGCTTGACTTTTTTCATGCTGAAAATGTTTTATCATTTGGTACAGAAAATGACGCTGCCATGAACACAGAGGGTGTTTATTTCATAACTGTGTGGCGTCAATTTCACACAGGTAAAATGCAACAGATATATGCGGTTCCAGTGTGTATTAAACTTACCTAAACTTTACCCCGGCACAAATATTACTCAGATCTGGGTTTTTACACAATGGATAATTTAATCTCATTCAGTCTCTTTATATCATTGTGCAAGTGGTGTCAAACAGAGCTCGTTGATGTATGTCATGACGACACTTGGAAAATAAGAAAAGTTCTTTTTTTGAGCCAAGCTTTAATCTAGAACCAGAACTATGCAGTACCTTTTGCCCCGCCCCCTGAACCGCCCAACCCGATGAGGTATGATTGACAGCCCATGCATGCTGTGGAGGCGGGCCTTCAGACCGAAGAGGAGTCCAGCGCACAGCATCTGTGCATCATGACTGCAGCTTTCTGTGCGTTTGCAGAGGCAGATATGCTGATTCTGTAATCAAAATGACACAGGGGAGGAGGTCACGGGTGTGTGTGTCTGTGTGTGTGTGTGTGCATATGTGCATGTGCACATGCATTTGTGTGCGTGTGAGTGTGCCTATGTGTATATGAGCATGTGTGTGTGTGTGTGAGTGTGCCTATGTGCACATGAGCATGTGTGTGTGTGTGTGTGTGAGTGTGCCTATGTGCACATGAGCATGTGTGTGTGTGTGGGTGTGTGTATATTCAAACATATGCAGGTGTATATGTATATGTATATGTGTGTGTATGTGTATGTGTATATGTATATGGGTTTGTGTGTGCGTATGTGTATGTGTATATGTTTGTATGGAGCAGAGGGGCTATTTTGAATTATTTAGCATACGTTAATGTCATGCTCACCACCCTTGCCATCCTCCAGCAGTAGCCATTAAACCCGTGGGTCCACCTCTGTGTGCCACGGCTGCATGCTCACTGTCATTGGCTCCAGGCCTGCAGCTCTTGATTGAATAATTAGCTCCATTATTTGCTACTTAAAATCCTGCCAGTTTTACATAATACATATAAAATAAAATGAGTTATTTGCGTTGTCCAAATAACAGCCATTACCTATATCCTGAGCTGTACCGCAGAGTTATGCGAGTACAGCTGAATGAGTAATTGTGCCAATAAAGGCAGCATTAGTAGGTCGGAATGGAAACCTGCACACACACACGTTCACACACACACACACACACACACACACACGCTCACACATACACACACACACATTCTATGGTATTGAGTCTGACACAGCTGAAATAGAGTTTATTAGGGTCGTAATTCCTGTCACAGCCTATCAGCCAGCAGTAGTTTTGGGTCATTGTGTTACCTCCTGGATCAGCCCAATGGCCTGCTGGATGGGACGTGTGTCGGGCCTGGGGGAGACTCAGGCCTGGGGGAGAGCAGCGCCGGGATTAATGATGGTTAATGAAAGGTTTATGACTGCAACCCACCCCCCAAACCCCCACCCACCAACCCACAACCCGCGACCGAAAAACAGTCCCGTTAGAGACAGTGGGATCTGAGGAGGTGGGGGATAAAATATATGCGCCTTCTTCAAATCCATCACAGAGAAGAAAACAATATATTTAGCGAGTGGCCAAGAAAGAGGAAGGGATGGATGGCCGCATCCAGTGAAGTGGAGCGCATTGCTAGTGCAGCGCCAGTTAATGGCTAAAACATTTTATTTAAGAAGCAAAGAGGAGAAGATGGAGCAAGAATAAGGACACCCCCCCACCCCCAACCTCGCCCCCTCACCCCACACACACACACAGAAAAGCATGGGAAAACTGCAGCTGGGCAGAATTCAGAACTGAGTGCAGAGAAAGAGAGAGAGAGAGGGAGAAAGAGAGAGAAAAGAGAGAGAGAGAGACTCTCTGTTTATTTCTAAAGCTGGAGAAATTGAGCACGTTAGGCTAACGCATCTATCAGAGATGTGGCCTTGTGTGTTGGGCCCAGAATTAACAACCAAAACGTCTGTGGATATGAACCCCAGGTGGGAAGGTGCTGTGAAACTGTGGTCTGGGTTACCATGCCTGAGTTCATCCCTCAATATGAATGGGATGAATGAATGAATGAATGAATGAATGAATGAATGAATGAACCAGTCAGTCAGTCGAGCAAGCAAGCAAAAAGCCTTTTCCATCTTTCTAAGAATTTTTTTTATAAATTTAGAATTTCACCTGCTCTTAGGATTGATATTAAATTAATAGTTTAGCATCACCTCTGCCAAACTGACGGAGCAGATCAAATCAATAGCCTTTTTGCATTGTGGCCATTACACAACATTTTGCTCAAACAACCATGATCACACAATCATGAATATGTGTTGGTTAAAAGCAAATCACAACACAATCTGTGCAGAGTTCACAAAGGGATCCCCTCCCTCTAATTTGTCAGAAAAAGTGAACAAGGATGTTTCAGCGACTGTAATCCAGCCGAGAAAGCTTACGTGCCGTAATGGTGGAGTGAGCTTTAATTGAACCAGTCACGTGAGGAGATCCTATATCTACTCAGTGATTTGGACCAATGATCGGACAGGCTGGAGAGAAAAACATTTTAATTGGTTCAAACAAGTCAGTGACTGATAGCTGAGTGTAGCTCCGCCCCAAAAATGTATAATGAAACCCTCATTTCAACATTACATTACATTACATTACGGGCATTTGTTAGACGCTCTTATCCAGAGCGACTAACAAGGCAAAGTGCATAAGAAAAGTACAAAAAGTGCGAAGATAAACCTAGAAAGGGGTAAAGTCTCAAGTGCCAAGGTGATTGAATAGATCAACCATCACTAATTTTGTATACTGTTATTAATACAACCCCAAGAGCAGAGAGCTTTCTTTTCATGGCCCTTTCTTTTATATTAGACAATCGATAGAATGTAGATATACATATGCATACCACCCACAGACAAACAGACACACACACACACACACACACACACGCTCACCATGTAGAAACGACAGCCGGAGTTCAGTGCTATGAGCAGGTGTAGCGAGCTGTGCGGTGCGGTGAGCTAGCTTTCAGAATGATATATGAGCAGAAACTCCTCTCGAATTCTTTACTTTAAACCAAGAGGACGCGCACAGAGATTCACTCCACAAAGGTACAGTAAATCTATGTGTGCCTCTTCTATGTTTTAGAGTAAAGAATTCGAAGGGAGTGCCATTCAGTGCTCCTGCGTTTGAGTTCCAGTATTTAACGATATGTATGCAAAAAGGATAATCCAATCCTTATGGCATATTCAGCAATGTACTGTAAGCCTCACAGCTTTTCCGAACACATTTGCAACGTATTCACTGCCACCTGTCTTGTTACACTGTCAGGGCTCACATTCTGCTCACCTGTCCTGTTACACTGTCAGGGCTCAGGTTCTGCTCACCTGTCCTGTTACACTCTCAGGGCTCAGGTTCTGCTCACCTGTCCTGTTACACTGTCAGGGCTCAGGTTCTGCTCACCTGTCCTGTTACACTGTCAGGGCTCAGGTTCTGCTCACCTGTCCTGTTACACTGTCAGGGGCACCTGTCCTGTTACACTCTCACATTCTGCTCACCTGTCCTGTTACACTCTCAGGGCTCAGGTTCTGCTCACCTGTCCTGTTACACTCTCAGGGCTCAGGTTCTGCTCACCTGTCCTGTTACACTCTCAGGGCTCAGGTTCTGCTCACCTGTCCTGTTACACTCTCAGGGCTCAGGTTCTGCTCACCTGTCCTGTTACACTCTCAGGGCTCAGGTTCTGCTCACCTGTCCTGTTATACTCTCAGGGCTCAGGTTCTGCTCACCTGTCCTGTTACACTGTCAGTGCTCAGGTTCTGCTCACCTGTCCTGTTACATGCTCAGGGCTCAGGTTCTGCTCACCTGTCCTGTTACACTGTCAGGGCTCAGGTTCTGCTCACCTGTCCTGTTACACTCTCAGGGCTCAGGTTCTGCTCACCTGTCCTGTTACACTCTCAGGGCTCAGGTTCTGCTCACCTGTCCTGTTACACTGTCAGGGCTCAGGTTCTGCTCACCTGTCCTGTTACACTGTCAGGGCTCACGTTCTGCTCACCTGTCCTGCTACACTGTCAGGGCTCAGGTTCTGCTCACCTGTCCTGCTACACTGTCAGGGCTCAGGTTCTGCTCACCTGTCCTGTTACACTGTCAGGGCTCAGGTTCTGCTCACCTGTCCTGTTACACTCTCAGGGCTCGGGTTCTGCTCACCTGTCCTGTTTCACTGACAGGGCTCAGGTTCTGCTCACCTGTCCTGTTTCACTGTCAGGGCTCAGGTTCTGCTCACCTGTCCTGTTACACTGTCAGGGCTCAGGTTCTTATTGAGGTTTGTTCCTGGTTGTCTTTCCTTGCCACTGTTGCCTTGACTCGCTCTGAGGGGGTTTAAGGCCTGGGCTCAACTGTAAAGCTGCTTTGTGACAACTTGTTGTAAAAAGTGCTATACAGATAGAATTGAATTGAATTGAAGTGGTGAAAGCATTAACAGACATGAATTTAGGCTTCTACTACTTTAGGAATGAATGAAGAGCATAAAAACGTGTTATTTAGTCCGAGTGTAACATGATGAGGGGTTCATTTAAGGGGGATATTTCAGTGACAAACTACATACTTGAAGCAACGCCAGACTAATCATTCATTACTGTAAAATTGCAAGGGAGAGTGTTTAGCCTGCTCATGTTATCATTTCATCTCATATCTGAATTACTTTTGTGTGTATTTTGGAATATATCTACAGGACCTTGGAAGGAACACAAAATAGAAAAGGTGAAATATGAATTTTAGAATGCAAGAATGATTCCCCATCGATAAAAAGATGCTGGGGTAACACTTTAGTTAAGTGATGCAAAAACCCAGTTATAAAAACAATAAGAAGTATGGTGTAATCATTAGTAACCTGTTTATTAATCAATAAATATGATTTGCTCATCTGTTAGAGAACATAAATAAAGGACACTGTCTGATGCAATCCATCACTGATTGATTAAATTACTCAATCTTAAGTGTTTCTGATGTGTGTGTGTGTGTGTGTGTGTGTGTGTGTGTGTGTGTGTGTGTGTGTGTGTGTGTGTGTGTGTGTGTGTGTGTGTGTGTGTGTGTGTGTGTTTATGTCTGTGGCAAAACCACAGTGCGGTAGGGGGCCCTAAAATCCGGACCTGGAGAGGGCACAGTTTCTGATGGTGCTGGTCGTGATGGGATTTTCACACGGAAAGGAGCCTAAACAGGAAACGTGAAAAGCTGTTGAACTTCCTGCATGGACCAGCTCCAGGCATGCCGTCACTCACAGCGAGACGGGGAGCTTGTCCTCCCATAAGTGCTGTTTGTTTCAGACCGGCGCATAGCTCCACATTAGAGCCGCAGCGGAAAAGCCCTCCTGACGTATATGACCAACATATATCATTCTAACATCATAAAAAAAACTGTTTGGATGATATGTCTAATTCGTTTTATGAATTGTTCCCAATGAAAGTATAGAGATGACAGATCTGCTCTCTACTACTATCATATGACAGGTCTGTTTCTGGTGCAATGATGTTTCATTTTTGGAACGGCTGAGACGCTGAGCATCTCCTCAGTTCTGCTGATAATGGCTGATAAAGTCTGACGGACTCTCAGGTTCTTTAGAGGACAGGGAAAAACAGTGAAACGAGAGAGATGCAAATGACAGCTGTAACGAGGTCCCAAAGAGGTGAGAGGGCGCGGGGGGTTGGTGGGGGGGGGGGGGGGTAGAATTGTGGTGGCTGTTGTCCAGGAAGCCGCAACCAAGAGGCGCTGCGCCAGATAATCCTGCATCATTCCCATAGCCTCCGGCATCCAAACCTGTTACGTGTCTGTTTTCTGATCAACACTTTTTTTTTTTTGCCTCTCTCTCTCTCTCTTTTTTTTTTTTTTTTTTTACCCGACTCCCCAGCACCCACCCACCCAAACCCCCCCCCCACCCAAACTCCAGCCCTTCCAATGAGAGCACGGCATTCCACCTTGCCTGGTCCCCCACCCCTGTGCATGTGGCCGGAGCAGGAATAATGGGCCGGACAGGGTGTGCGGCAGACGCTGTAATCCCCGCCGGAGCTCTCACATTGTGTGGACCGGTGTCAGGAGATCAGGGGCCGTCTGCAACATTTGCAGAAACGTTAATCTTTTTTTTTTTTTTTTTTCGCTTTCTGCCCCCCATGCTCATTTCCCCTGTCTATCCAAGCCCCCACCGCCCCAAACACGAGCATTACCTAATGTACAGACAGTTACTGCATACAAAATAATGTAGTACAGTTAATGCATGCACAGACACACATACACACACACACACACACACACACACACACACACACACACATACATATATATAGAATGAACCTTCAGACAACATGAATGCGTTTGGATGGAGTTTATTATGATTTGGTGAGTTATATATTGGTAGGAACATTGATCTCGGGCTTGGAGTCCAGGGGGGCAGTGTCATGCCTCACTATTTTTTAGGATAAAATGAACCCCCTTTGACTGTCAAAAGAGGGTGAAAAAAACAAGAAAGGGAAGTAGACTTAAAGGTGGAGATGGGGAGGGGGAGGGATGCCGGAAACAGAGGGCATGATGGGAGAGAAGGTACGTGGCGAATTGATACCTGCGTAGACAACTGGATTGGACGGATACTGGTGTTTTAGTGAAGGGTTGTCCTTTTTTTGGGGGGAGGTATCAGTAGTTTGGGGGGGTCAATAGTTATTTTTCTCCAACCCCCTTTGTAAAGTAAACAAATGCAAAAATGGAAGCATCTGGTTGAAGTGAAGCCGTGGGGGTGGCTATGTTTGTGTGATTCACACACTTTTAAGAATGAGGTAAAGTTTGCACAGAGAAGCACTGCATATGGCAAACATTTAATATAAAACATTCAATGCAGGCTTACTTACTGACAAATGCGGTTACAGTCCCTTCTTCGGAGCACATACAGTGCAGCTATGAACTGCAGAGATAATAAACTTGATTTTATATGTTATACATTTCATTTTATTTCAGAATAAAAATAACTGGTGTTCTTTTGTTCTTTTTTTTTTTTTTTTTTTGCACAGCATTTTCATCAGTGTTAGTATTTTTAGTCATGGTCCACCGCAGATTTTTCCCCTTTATTCAAATTAAGTCCAGGTTTCACAAAATACTAAACTTCTGATAACCCCTACCATTTAACCAGTGCCACACAGGGAAAAAAAATCACAGTGTTTTTACAAATGTGACAGCCCTAGTCAGAAAAGCATGTTTGGACCCACCCTCTTTGATTCAACTTTGATTTCGATAGTCCCAGAATCCTTTGCAGATGCCAAAGCATACATCTGAGCCAGGTCTTATTTAAAATGAAATAAAATAAAAATAAAAGTATGTTGAGTGAAATTACAGTTAAAATGTATTGTTTTGCATAAATATGGTACCGTATTACTTTTGAAGGCTCAATTTGTTCGTGAAACGTATAATGTACCGAGAGCTCCCCAGTATAATTGTAGAGTTTATTGTGGAAATACCTTCACTCATAATCAGTCCAAAGGAATATCCCAGTCATTCAGGATGAAGTATACATTTCTGCACACTGTCACACCTGTAAGTAACCTCAGTCCTGAAGTGATACTGTGCCGTAGGGGTCCTGGAGAGACAGAGTGTTCAATTAAATTCAGCTACCGATTCAGATCCATATTGAGGTGAGGTGACCATGCAACCAATCATTTTAACTGGCCTAAGAAACCCCTGTGTAACAAGGAGAGCCGGGGGATCCAGTGTCTCTCCAGGAACCCCAGGGATGGGGGGGGCGGACAGGCGGAGACAAACATGGACTGCAACGCTACCATCCTCAATTAATGTTTGGAGGACAAAGCCCATTTTTTATTTTTTCACTGTTTAACTACAACAGCACTTCTTTTGTTTTTTTCAGCTTTTGATTTTTTTTCCTACCATATGCACACACACACACACACACACACACACACATACACACATACACACACACACACACACACACACACACACACATTTTTCCCCACCCAGTTTCCCCACCACAGTTGGTGTAGTATAATGGTCAAGCAGCTGGTCCTCCAACTTAAGTACTTATTATTTTATTTGGAGCTTGACACAAATACTTAAAGTTTATATTTGAAAGATTAAAAATTATGAAAAAATGAATCAGCATGACAGTTTTACAGGCTGTGTCTTTGGTGCATGGAGGTGAGGTTTATTGTGTTTGCTATCGGGAGAGGTTTTGCAGAGATGCCTAAAACAGTTTTGCGGAAAATTCTCCATCTAGACTAATGGTACAATCGTGTGATTTGCGAGAGAATATTTCATTAAACGATTTAGCAACACGTTTAGAATAAACAACATTAATCACAGCCCCTTGGCAAGTGCTGAGCGCAGTTTCATTTTCAGAGGAGAAGCTGATCAAAATTGCTGGGCTGAATTTAGTCCAGTTATAATATGTGTAATCAAGATGTGAATAACATTGGAAAAAAAAAAAAAAAACCCGCAAAATATCAACTTAGTCTGTTTAAGGATATATGCAATTCAGACAAAGTAGACAGTGCATGTTATCATTTTCTCAGAATATCTTATTAATTATAAGAAACAAGCAAACGTTCCCTGAAGGAGATTTTGTGAGCAAAGTCAGTTCCGTGTGCACTGACTGCAGTGCATTGCAACTGTGGCGTCTGATTGTTGTTTGTTTTCATGTGGCGTTTTTCTCTATTGTTAACTGATTGTCTGATGTGCTGTATATACAATAAATAAATAAATGAATAAAAGCCATTAGATCTCATGTGTCAGACACCTAACTGGCTTCATTGGAAGTACAATTAATTAAATCCATTTACAATTCAAATCAATCACCACAAATACTTAAACATTGGGTAATCTGATTGCAGTTTTATTTGTTCAGCTTTGGAGGAAAGTTGTTCTGAATGCAAATCTCAAAAAAACCTTTCTTTCTCTTCTGCAGAGGCCACATGGTTTTTAAAATTGTTTTCGGTACTTAATAATTAATTGGAGCTGATTTTTGGCTTAGGACCTCATTGGCCTTGTTACCAAGCTGTCAGCTGGACTACTGAATACACGCAAAACCACCACACAGAAACTTCAGGGAGTCTAATTCCCCTGGGCCAGTGTTCGGTCATCATTCATCCTTCACTATGATCACGGTTAAATGTCCTTCATTATTGTCTTGACAGACAACAGTTTGACAATATCAAATGTCAGATGGCAATTGTAAAAAATTAACCGGCCAAACTGCTGTTGAAGAAAAAGCACATTATTTGTTGCTCTTATTCGTTTGTAAGTAAAAGTTAAGGACAAATGTTGATTGAATCCTGGCACTGGTCTTCACGTTGTGCAGGTTTAATTCCTGTCACCACCTGCATCCAGACTCACTGGGGATACCCCTGTGTCAGAGGTCTGTCTGTGTGGGGGGTGAGTGAATAGTTTTCATTGTTCTCCAGCTGCGTTTGCAGTGAAATGGCCACTGTAGTAGTTTCACTTGTTTCACGCCGGAGCTGCATGTTTAGCGCAGAATGATCTGATCACCATACCGTGTCAAAGTCCCATTTTAATAAAAACAGGATTTATTCACTCGGAGGGTCTTTGTCTCTGCATGCACGGAGCTGGTACTTTATTGAGCTGTTGTCCTGGAAACAGCCTCGCAGCGCCGTGCGCTGTTCTGAGCTCGTGCAGGTTAGGGTGTGCATGATGGCTCATTGATCTGGACCGAAAGGCATGATGCCGGAAACGGTGTCATGCCTGAGGATGATGGGAGTTTAAATCATGACACCTGACCATAGGACCATAGTGTGACCAATTCAGATTGAACTTAACTTAGCGCTGTCACTAGATATCAAGTAAGGAGAGCAAGCACTCCGCCAACATGTCTCATGATGTCACGAGCTCTGCTTGTACCATAGAGTCCCAAATAACAGAATACAGATCATTACGCAAGGGGTTAATCAGAAAGACCCATGTCCCCTTCAGCCATCCCACAACACCGCATGAGCTGAGCCAAGCGTACACCAGCCAGGCTCTTCAACGCACATATCACCTGCGCGTTGGTTATAAAGAGGCCGTCTTTCATTGGCTGTTCCTTTGATTCTAAGAGAGCATATTTCAAGTGTCTTAGAACTGTCTCGTTCTGATGGGCCCTTGACGTCATACTGCATGTAGCTGTTTCCACCAGGACGGTGCCAGTGCCGGTCCCATTGCGGACCCAGTTCTGCATTGGTGCCTTTCTAGAACCGGCCTGCATTTCGACAGGTTTGAGAACCGATCGATACATAGCAGACGTTGGAGTAACTTCCATGGAATTTCTGCGCTCAGTGCTAACTCACACAGTAGCCCCTTCCAAGCCACTGACACCAGCAGTTCCAACTTTGGGACCAGCCATTTTTGGGAGCCGTGTTGGTGGCAACTTTTTGGCACTGGCACCAGTCTTTTTTCCAGTGGAAATGCATGGAACCGGTTCTGGATTAGGCACCGGCACCAGCACTGCGATGGCGGAAAAGGGCTAATAGTGAGTGTCACGCCCTGTGACTTGAGGTGAAAGGGTTGCATCTCGAACCCAGGATTACTCAAAGCCAGCATTTATGCAGATGCTCTTATCCAACTGCCTTAATGTACCCATATATCACACACTATCATTTCACACAGATAGATATTTACTGAAGTAATGCAGGCCATGAATCTTGACCGAAGGTACAACAACTTTGCCATGGTTTGGAATCAAACCTGCCAAGTATGAGTCACAAGAACATCACCCCTTACAATATTACTGAACTGCCATCACAATCTCGTCACATGCTCAAAGGCATAAGAACGTTGACATACAGGAATTTGCCCTTTCTTGTTCCCTCTCTATTCCAACTGACACATCGGCCCAAATAAGCCAGAGTTTGGTAGATTTACGATTAAAAACAGTTATCAATATATTCGTGGTAATTTACTGTTCAGCTCCGGAGCTGAAATATTTACCACCCAGAACGAATCAAAGCATATTCATCGTTTTCTTTTCCAAACGATAAATTGTAAAAAATGACTCTGGCCTTGTAATCCGTTTAATGATGCAACCTCTGGCGTTTTTAGACAGTCTTGAGACACACGCAAGCTGTGAGTTCACTTTACTTATCCTGTCTTTTTCTTTATTGGGCTCATATTAACTACCTCTGCTTCACTGCCACACGTGTCAGACAAACTCATTACGCCCCCCTCCCACTCCAGTTTTCCCTCTCAGCGGTTTAGCGCAGTTCCATCATGCATGCAAGACTAATAGCCACTTTAGTTCATTAATTGCCTGTATCAGAGCCAATCAACAAGCCTTCTCTAATTGACAGTAATGGGTGGTTGATTGAGGACACATGAATGAATAAGCACACTGCTCAGAGCTATCTTTCTACTTACTTCCAGGGCTGAGAGTGCCGTTATCTCCTGCCATGCCAGCGAACTGATTATGGCTCACTAAAGGTGCTTGGCAGAGATCTGAGATCTATCTACTTCGTAAATAAACAGTGAAAAATTTTCAACAACCCTGCCAAGATGACAAATAACATAAATTTGCTACAAAGAGCAAAAAAAAAAAAACTTTGCTGCACTTTATCTTGCGTTTTTTTTTTAAAATGCCGGGCCAAATTCTATCCCAAATGCAGAAATAATAAAAAAGTGATCCTGTCATTTGAATAGATGTATGCGAATGAGAAGAATGTTATGGGCAGCGTTTTCTTTTGAAAGGCTTCCCACTCCTTCAAGCTTAGGATTGATTATGCTGGAAACAATGTACCCAGCGTTCGGCCTCTGCCAACATGTGCGCGCCATATTGTTCCCAATACAACCGCGGAGGGTATTCTTAGTTCCTACCAGCGAAAGGAGAGTGGAGCCGCGCAAAGCCCAAAATAGGTGCAGCCATGAGGTGTTAGCTATGAATCACTGGACTAAGCCAACCAGTCCAAACTTAGCCCAGACAAGTGCAATGATTTAAAAAAAGGCCGTATTATATTGAATAATTGATGCATCATCCATTTCAAGCCCCAAATTTGCATGATACCGGTGTCACCGGGCAACGTTCCACTTATTTTTTCAACCTAACCATTGCAGCCAAGAAACTGCCGCGTTCTACTTGTGTGAAATTGATGGCACATGGTTTTAAACTTATCAGCAGTTACTCAAGGTAGCAGAACAGCGGGTTCATTTCCCTGTTGAATCCAGTTTGGTGTGTACGGACAGCAGGATAGTATAATTGTAAGGGAGGGAGGTGGGTTATGAAACCTCGGTGTTGCAGGTTCAAGTCCCAAGAGAGGCAATGCTGGTTCATGCCTTTAATGTCTGTTGAAAGCCACATTTTGTGAAGTATGCATTTATCACAGGATGTGAATGCCTTCATATCCACACCTCAGGTGGTTGCAATCAGCCCAGATCAAGTGATACATTTTCTGTAGTGAAGTATTCCTTCAGAAAGAGGCCTCGTCTTAAATAATTACCACCCCAGACAGCCTGAGAGGCGGGCCTCACCCCTGATTTAAACCTGCAACCCTCCGTGCCCAAGCTGATCCACTGAGCCGTGCCCGGGACTGACAGGGTCAGAGCCTCTCTGGATTACCCCAAAAAGATGGAAAGAAACAGCAGCTGCAGCTCAACGAGAGTGCATATCTGAAATCGACAGCAGAGGTCTCCAATAAAAGAGCTAGCTTAAATATACTGCATGGGCTCGTCTTAAAGACAAATCACAGAGAGGCCATTTTCTATGGGCCTCTCTCAATGCACAGCCCACACATCGTAATGACTGTGTCAGCTTTCATTGCACTAAAAATGGGACGAGGTGCCACATGGCCTCAGTGACTGAATTATTTGGACCAATCACTGCGTTTGCTGTGGAAATCAATTTTGATTGGTTCACATATGTCAGTGATTGACAGCCGGTTGAAACACCACCCTCTATACGGATCATGAAGCCACACTCCTCCACTCTTAATATAAAACAGAACTTTTGGGTGAAGCAAAGTGTTTAATTTAGCAAAACCTGGATTCTGTCATTGCCTCGGGTACATCAGAATAAAGCTTACAGCTGCATATATAATATATATGTCACGTTAAGAGGAAAATAATCATTTTAATTTCAGTAGTATTTCATCACCAGTTTTTTTTAGCTTTCACCAAAACATGAAATGAGAAAATGAAATGAAGATTAAAGAACCCACACAGACTCACAGCAGTCTTGCAAGACAATCATTTTTAATGAACGAATTAATACATTAGGATTTCAGTCGACCGCATTGAACTGATCTGTTTTTTTTTTTTTTTTTTTGTAAAATCATTCAGTTATGCAATTTCTGGAAGACATTTATCTTGGTGATAATAATTTCCCTGGAGAAGCCATTTTCCCAAGTTATTACAGTTTATGATCTTCTGGGATTCATTCAAGATGAAAGTTTCGATAAATTTCACCTGTGCACATGCTGGGAGAACAACATGGAAGGTGGACAGTGATTTAGGGATTCTTTTGAAAATGTGGACAGCGTATACTTTATTACGTGATGTCTTGTAAAATAAATTCCTCTGTTTTATAATCCAGTTCAATTTATTATGATTTTGTTCAAAATAGCTTAGATTCAATTTTTTCTCTCTTTTGGGAGATGTTGAAACAATGTAGGTGTATTGTTCTTAGACAATATGAAACAGGTGAACAATTTTCTCTTAAGTTTCAAATATTAGGAAAAACAAGAGAAACCCAAGGCAGAGACGACAAATTAAATCTTCTTAGGACATGAAAACTAAGATGCTTTTAATCAATTGGATTTTTCTTTCTCGTATTTGAATTTAGTTTGGTTTTATTTTCTGTTTTCTTAGCCAAGGTTAATCAATGACTTTTGAGACATCTTACCGCAAAGGAGAAATCAGCCGTGACATAGTATTTTTACATAACTGGTAAGAACGCTTGGTTTCAGATTTAATAAGGGGCGATGAGATCGCTGGCGTCGGGTCTGAGTTTGACTTTCAGAGCTGGCTAGCTGAACAGGAGCAGCAGGAAGACAGGCCTCCCTCTACTAGTTGCTTATTTGAAGGTAAAAAAAACAAAAACAAAAACCCAGCCACACTCTGTAGCAGTCCAGACCACCCCAGCTGTAGATAATCTGTTTAAAAGTACATAACACTTGAAGAAAATACTCCAAACAACAAATTGCCAACTATTATAAACCTAATGAGAAAACTCTGCAGGGCTAGGAGGTTGTTATGAACTAGATAAGGTTTCACTCACCCTGTCTAGTATTCATTGTATTCATAGTTGGCTCATAATCATTTTGGATTGATTTACATGAATTGGGTTTGGATTGGTTCAACAGGGTGATTGAGGATTAAGCATCCAGGACATGTGAAATGGGGGCTTCACATTCAGTAGCTTCTGATGTGCTTTGTTCAAAACTTTGCACCACCAATTTCACACAAGGAGAATGTGACAGGCCGCTGACGAGGATGGTTGCATCTCAAACTACTACCAAATAGACTTTGTCCTGACACAGACAACACACAAATTTGGGCTCTTTTTAAATGAATGGTGAATTAATTACTCAATATAAAATTCCTTTATTCAATCAGTGCACTACATGTTTGGCCTGCCAAAGCAGTTACCGCAGCATGGGTTCTGCAGTCCAGTCCTGGGCTGCCCCCCTCCCCGTGTATGCTGGTTTTTGATTCTGCCAATAATGTGATCATTCATGATGCACACATGTGTAAAAGATCTGCTGTCACTTTGCTGTCCCTTAAATGGATCTTAACACATCACAGGTTTGGCTCGTTGCCCTTCGCTTTCCTCATGACTTCAAATGGTGACCAGGTGTCCACACTCTCACTGATTAGGACTCCACTGATCCACCTGTTGAGAGATAGCATGCCTGTACTTTGTGAAGCGAATTATGGGTCTGTTTCTGTCAGAACGTGCTTTACGAGGGTAAGTCATCCCTCGCCACATTAAATGTGTCTAATTAAGAGCAATTAACAGCTTGTTATTATTCAGGGGTTGCGACTGCAGATTGAGCAAAGACCAGAATGCACAGAGTAGCCTGAGGACCAAACGTGAGAACTCCTGTCTTAGAGTAATAAAAAGAAGTGTGGAGTTGATATTAATGCACAATCATTACAGTTCAAAATGATTCAAAGTTTAATTCTGTCTCACACACTCACACACACACACACACAGACACACACACACACACACACACACAGATTCACACACACACACACACATAGACCAACATATGCCTGTTGATGGACTACACTGAGGCTATTTAACGTCAAGGAATCACCCTGCAAAATCTCATCTTCGGTCTGAGCATAGGCCTTCTTCCTGTCATAAGTTGTTTTTATTGCAGTATTCATTTTCACAACTGTTCATAATATCAACCTATTTGTAAATGAATACCACACATTATGATAAGGGTAATAACAAAAGAAAAAAAAAAAAACAACAGTACATTGTGTTTTTAAGTTCGAGGCAGTGGCTCAGCTGCCATTGAAAAATGACTCAAGGATGAAAAAATTTAAGGGAAAAAAAAAAACTATTTGCTGAAGAAAAGCAGAGCCAGTGCATTGGTTGTATACTGTAAGATCTTGGGAGTTGAAAATGAATTCAGTGTCCTCAATTCACCGATACAGAGTACATGAGCAAGGCAAAAGGCCTTCTGAGGTGAAGGTGCTCTGTTGCCATAAAACTGGGAGAAAATTTGGCTGGAGGAACGGGGGATGATCTATGTTAGCTGGTAGAACATAAAACAATGCGTTTCTGGGGTGAGTCTGCCAACTTGATAAAGGCATAGAAAACCATCAGGTATCAGCAAGACTTATCGATCATAAATGGACACACAAAACAGTTGAGAACCTTTGGCAGCGACCGGGATTCCAGTCCGATTCCATCTCTCCAAATCCTCTTTCATTTTTAGACGTCTTAAAAAAAGAAGACAAAAATGGCAATTCTCCCATGCTATGTTTTATTCTCTTCCTAATTTGCCTGTCGGCCCTGACTGCCTCAAGGTTCCCCCATCGGTATTGAGGGTGCTTAGAGCTTCCCTAATTCAGTTCAGGGTATTGTATGCTGGTATCCTTTCCATCCATTTCTGTTACTAATTTGAGTAGTTGAGAATATGCTTTTGATTTTCATATTTGGGTCTTAAAAAATGCTTCCATTTTTATTGCTGATCTGGGATTAACATTAAAAGATTAACAAATAGAGACTTCCCGGGCCTTCACCATAATTCATTCTTGATATAGAACTTGTGCTACAGTCTAGAAGTACTCATTGCCATGCATGCTCTTATTCATCTTCTCTTGTGATGTCAGTCTAGGGAGGGAATTCCCTTGTGATGTCATTCTAAGGATAGAGTGCCTTTGTGATGTCACACCTATGTAATGTTTAGGGAGGGAATATGTTTGTGATGTCACTCCGAGGAGGGAAAGCCTTAATAATTTCCATCTACTTATTGTGATGTGAGGTACATAGAAGTGACATCTGTCACTCAGCCCAGAGAACAAACTTCGGCTACAGCCATTTTACATTCAGTGAAATTACATGCAGCACTTATAAAGCCAGGCATAAGGCATGCATCAGCATTCAGACAACGAAATAAGGCATTTATGAACATACAACTTTGTATCATATCATTTAGAGAAATAAGACTTTTGTCCAATAATCGTAATCCCTGAATTGTAAGAAGCAAGTAATTATTTTTATTTGAAAACCTTTGATGTTCATTGAAGCATGATTAGTTTTCTGTGGAACAACTGTGTCAAAAATGAACTTAAAAATGCATGTCATACTATATGAAATAAAAAAAATTCAAAGATGTGAATATTGAAATAAAAAAAAAAACATGGTTTAAATATTACACGCTATCCATTTATGCAGCTGGCTTGTTTATGAGTGAAATACCTTGCTGTATGGCACAACAACAGTTCCTTAACGAGGAATAAATCTGTCATATTTCCAGCCTATCGATTCAGCTTGATTCAATTCAATTTTATTGGTTTGCTTTCGTCACATGCATGACACATATCTGTTTGTAATTTCAGATGAAGAAGAAAATCCCAGCATGCACTGGCACTCTGCAGGACCAGTGCTGAAGCCCACTTTCATATGGTACTCTTTTTCATATCACAGGTACATAATCATGTCTTGGGGGTTATAAGCGGGCACAGTTAGCTAGCATTAGTGCATGTGCACTGTCTGTGGTCCGGGAGTGTTGTTAGCCAGATCTGTGCGACAGTTGTTTATGAGTGTTGTGGATGTTCTCTTGTGAGACAATTTGCTCTGGGTAAGGCCATCTGCTACATGACTGCAATGTAATATATTTCTGTGCTATAGTTGAATTAGCCTGGCGCCCAGTCTTTTAGTGACACAGCTTTTAGGCTAGCAATGACTGAACGGTCTGGAAATGGTTCTTTGATCTTTGCAGGTTGATTAATCAATAACGAAGGGGAACGGGACTCTGTACCGATCATGCCGTTAGGTCTTGCTTTTGTAGCAGGACCAGTCCTGTCCCTGTAAAGCTTCTGCTTGTGAGAGGTTTTGCACCCTGCCAGAAAGAGCCTATATCTTCGTCTCTTGTGTTTGGCTGTCCTCATCTCCATCATGTTTTCAACTTTCTTTGTATCCCCTTATTTCCCCTTTTGGAATGCTGGTTTCTAAACCGCTCACCCCATCCCCGGTTATGTTCCGGTAATAGACATTTGAATCATTTCATGTCAAAATCACATTTTGATAAACAACGTTTTGATAAAGCTATATTTGTTGCACCAGAGCGTTAAAAGTTGGAGATTTATAGAAGAAAAAACAGAGACTCTACCAAAGCAAAAAAAAAAAAAAATAAATGCACAGTTGCAGAACAGAATGGTAAATGGATTGAGGGCGTCAGGGACTCTGCTCCATCTCTAAACAGTGACCACTGAGGTCCAGCAGATGCTGTGCTCCCATCCCATTCATACGGGCCCTGTTCTGAAATCTTTACCATACTGCACATTTTTTTCTTTTTTTTTTTTTTAAAGCGACTCGTTTCTGAAAGTCAGATCAGGAGGCGTAACGCTTGTCAGCTCCATCAGAGGACCGGTCTGGTCCGATAAATATTTATGGCCCGGAACCAATGCAGCCCAGATATGGGAATGCCAGAAAGAGGGTGAAGGAGAGAAAGACTGGGAAAGGAAGAGGAAAGGGGGGGCTGGGAGAAAAAGGGAAGGTGAAACAAGATTTACATTCGAGCCATCTTTAAAATCTCTTAAACGTACTTCCTCTGTGTGAATTCCTGTACCACTGCCTGCTGCTGGATCACTGCAGATCCATGGTCACGAAGCACCCCGCGCCATGCAGGTCTGCGTGCCGACGCTATGCTAATTTCATCATTTTTTTTTAGGTTTGATATGGACTGCTTTCATGCTGTCCGCAGCGACACGTGAAACAAAACAAAAAGCTGCGAAAATATTTTCATGTATGATGCCACTGCAGAAAAAAAGAGCTCCCAGATTAGCATTTCGACTGTCCGTGATTATTACGCCTGTAACTGCCTTTTTTTTCCTAAGGCTTTTGCCCCTGTTTTTTTTCTGAATGTGTGTCCCAAGATATTCAGTAGGCCGGGCGGCGCCACGGTCCAGGCAGATGCTAAAGGAGGTGTATCCGCAAGAACCTCTGAGCAGGGAAACAGTCTGCGCCCAAGTGTTACCATCTCTGTGTTTTTGGAGTGAAGTGTGGAACAGCTTAAGCTTGCCTCTAGGCTTTTACTGCAACAGTTATAATTATCATAAAACCAACACTGGACCCAGCTTGCATTATGTAACAGCCCTGTATTGAATATTAGCTGTCTACTTGGAAAAGAGTGACAGCTTTTTTTTCTTTTCATTTTGAAGTTTTGGAAATTTGTGAAGGTCCGTCGAGACTTCTCCCCGGCTGTGTTGATTTAGTGACGATTGAGCCCATTTCCTGTTCCATGTCGCGAGATTCTTCTGTTTTTTTTTTTTTTTTTTTTTTTTTGTGTGTTCCTCTGCTATGACAGTCGGCAGATGCGGTTGGGTTGCTCTGGTGAGTGAAAGCATAGCGGCAAAGCATCTTGACCCAGACTTGATTAGCATTGGATTTGACGAGACAAAAGGACAAGCGAGCGAGCGAGGACAGAAGGCAGATGGATTCATGAGGCCTCAATCCTGGGAAATACACATGCACTTTGCAATGAACAAACAAGCAGCACTATTTAAACAAAAAAATTGTATATGTACCCTGTCCAACCACAACTTGTGGTGGCAATGTGCTGAAATGTTTTTTTTTTAACATAATGAATAGTGAAGAAAATTGGAATGTGACTTAGCTATAGCTATAGCAAAAAAAAAAATTCTCTGACACAGTGGTTTTTATTACTCGCATATATTTGGGTATCTCCTTCTGGTTTCAATTCTTTCCATGTTTACAGACCCTTTATGGTGGGACACAGTCACGCTACAGCGCTCCCCAAATTAATGGAGGGATTAATTCACTTTCCTACGAAAAACTATGAGCACCAGCAAAAATGCGTCCGTGGGTTGAACTTCCCCTGTCCTGTTGCTTCCAAATGGAAGATAGACACAAATAGGCCATGAAAAAAATCGAGGGGTTTCCTGCAAATTGTTTTCGTGTTGATGTTTCTTATAAATGTTTTCTGCCTAGGGAGGAATGTGGGGCTGAAAACTCAAATGGGGTGAAGGGAAAAAAATGTGTACGTTATTGAAAAATATCTCTTTGCTTTTGGCAGTCTTTATATGAAAACAGAACAGAGTTCAACCGTGAACATGAAACTACTACTTCTGTACCACCATTGCACCCCTAACACTGAGTGCTCTATGGCACCGTGCAGCTGGATGAGGGTGGGTATTACGGAGGTGTCCAGGCCCACAAAATAAGACATGATTTCACCTAAAACCATAAAATGGGCAGAGTCACTCAAATGCTGCCAATTTGATTGACACTGCTGTGGAAATGTTTTCCTTGAAGCGGGAAACGGTTTGAGGAGAACTGTACACAAGCACACTTGACACTAATAATACTGCATGATACAATGAAGTGTTTGGTGAAAGATAAGGGCTAAACTACTCTGGGTGGGGTGGGGGGTTGCTTTGCAGATATTTAGCTCAGTACCCATGGAGGTGGAATGGAATGACCCATCCTGAAATGCAAACCCACAAACTTGGATACTCACACGAGGACACAACTGCAGGCCATTAATTACACACTATATTTAAGAAAAATAAATCTTTAAACAAAATGTAACAATGTCAATCATCATTTCAATAATTACTTTTCCCACAGATTTTGTTACCACCCTCTTTTATTAAGAAAATATCTGGTAAAATGAACATACTCAAATGTCTCCTTTTGCATTGTTTCCTTGCAGTTTACACACTGTTACACTCAGCTGCCATTCATTGGTCATGAAGTTGTGAACTATTCCTGGACACAGTTCATGAACGTGGCTCCATCCATACGAATGTGTGAGTAGGAAATTGCTGGGAGAGTTCCCGGCTGTCTCTAGGTCAGTGTGAATGGGGTTTTCATTCAGTCTGCCTGCGTGGCCATTGCCCCTCACCTCACCCAGAAGAGCACCTGTCCGTTTGAGTCTTTGGTGAGCTTCACCTCAGGGGACAGCGGAGTGGGACGCTTTCTGTCAGACAGAATCTGCAGTGACCGCAGAGCCATACAACAGGAGGAAGATCAAAAGCAGAGACTGAGAGACAGGATGAAGTGGAGAGACGTTCATGTCAAGAATGTTAACAGCGTAAAATATCAACCTGAACTGGTGTCTCCCAGTCGAGAGTGGAACGAGTAAAGAAAACACATACTGAATATAGATTTTGTTTAAACGGCAAACCAAAAAGTATATGCGTAAGACATATGTCTATCATAAATACAGCCCTGAAAAGGCTTTCTAATATTGAAAATTCATTTATTTATTTATTTATTTATTGGTGTATCTCATAATGATTTCCCATAATCATTTCAATGCTTATATCTGCAACATTTGTAAACCATTATTCATATACACCCTCCATTATACTTTTATTTTATCACTAAATAAGTACCATCAGGTGTTGCATATCCCTTGGAAGTGTGCAAAACATGTGTAGAATCTGTTTCTGCAACCCTGAAAACATTGTTTAATCATAAGACTATATTTTACATTACATTACTGTCCAACTCAATGTCACAGCTGGGTCAGAATCTTTCTTATGTCACAACTAAACAAAAATTTTTTTTTTATCTCACAACCAAAGCAAAATATTCTTATGTCACAACCAAGGAAAATCTATTTTATGTCACAAACAAAAATGAACATCTTGCTTTTCCTACGAAAGAGCTGACACAAAACAGAAAGTCAAAGGCAATCAGCAACACAACAGTCTAACTGAGTCCCTGTAGGCCATATTTACCTAAGTGACCACAGATACATGTATGTCCAGCAAAACAAATATGAGAATCCCAGACACATGGAAACAGATGAGGTTTTCAGGATGTTCTGTTCTGTTCCGTTGGCACCAGTGAATGTGCTGATCCATCCCTGCTTTGGCAAACACGTCCCTAACACGCGCGCACCTCTCCGCTCCCCAAGAGCCTGACACTTACGACAGCAAAAGCAGGCAGTCTGCATGATTTGCTGCCTTGAGCTGCGCCCGCCATGTTTGCTCAGAGAGCCGCGAGAAGCAGGAGCCCGGAGGAAAGGTGAAGGGAAGCGATAACCCCTCTGAAACAAACCACCTCTATGGCAGCGTGCTCTGGCTGTCTGGGGGGCAAAAAAGGGCACTTTGTGGCATTTGTTTGTAACCAAATGGCCACCAGGGGGGTATTTCTCTGTAGAGGGCACATTATTACATTTTTCAGACCAAGGGTACTTGAGAGTGCGCATTGACAGCGTGTTTTTAACAAGCTGGCAACTGGGACACATCCGAGAACATCGGTGTATCTCCAGAGCACTTGGGGGTTGGGGGTTGCAAATAACTTCCAGAGGTTTTCAGAAGCTGGAAAAACATGTTTTAATGTGTTTGCTAATGTGATTGGTTTACACCACAGCCTTGTTATATGCTCAGATATGATTGGTTAGTGGGGTGTTTTTCCTGTCACTACACAACGAAACAGCATAAGGCAATGAAGTAGTAGTGATGGTGGTCTTACTGCTGTGGCAGATAGAAAAACCTGTTGAATATTGTATGTCAATTAAACACTTTATTTATGGACATGATAGCAAAAGCTTTACTGGATTTGTCCATTAGAGAACTGTTGATCTCCCACAGAAAGACAGATTCACCAGTGTTCCATTTCACTTGGTTCCCCTCTGCCTGTGGTTCCCAGAATGCTTTGCATAATGAATCATGGTCCCTTTGTGTGTTAGACTAGTAATATTTACATTTAAATTCACATCCTCTACAGTCAGATTTATTGTAATCCAAAAAGAGACAGCAAGGTAGAGCAATACACTACTGTGAATTTATGCAACAGGCCAGAATTGGTCAGGAGACAAGGAAAGCACTTTAAAAAATGGCTTGGATTTGAAGTTATTGCAGAAAATAAATAGCTTTTTAATATGGACACATACTACATTTCATTTTAAATTTACTGTGACACAAGATGCGGTTTCAAATCATTGTATTGCATAAAAGGTTCACTCGGTTCTCAGAAGTTCATTTCAGTCTCACCATGAAACATAAAGTTTCATTTTCTTTTTTTTTTATTACTCAAGCTAATTTTGTTATTTCTCCTAAAAAGGATCTTGTTCATTTTGAAAATGCACGCGATGTTTCCAGTTCTTTGATGGACAGCTGAAATTACAGTGGAAAAAAACAGCAAAATATGGATTAATATCTCCTAAATATATTTTGATTGGCTTCAGAACTCACTGTGATTATTTCATCATATTTAATGTTCTCTGGACATCTAGAAGCGTAGTGATTAATACAGCACAGAAGTATTCCAGCCCAAGGCTGCGTTAATGCTCTTTGTTTGAAATATGTATGGGAACTGAAACAAGATTTTTTTTTAAAAGTTTTTTTCAATAAAATGCGGTAGACTAACAGCAGCACTGTGACAAATCACTTATACAGAGAAAGGCGATATTATGAATATCTGGCTGGGATCTTCATGTTTCTTTAGCCTTCAATTCATTTGAACAGAGATCAGCTAAACAAGTGCCAAATGCAACTGTCCAAGTCTTATATCACCCCTTCCATAATGTCTTACGAAGGGGAATTGTGCTACCCTGGACTAGTGCGAGGCTAGTTCCCGATAGGGTTGGAAGAGAGTTCACGTCAGTTTGAATTACGGGAATACCCCTTGTTTTCTTGCCTTTCACCTCGTAATCATTTCGCCTGTTCACAGAAAAACTCTTGCAGGTGTACGGTTTTGGCAGGCTTTCCTCCTTCTCTGTCTTTGCCAAAATTTGCCAAGGACTGCATTCCCTAATGCCTGGACCCTCTGGATGTCATATTCTCCTCAACAGGACTTCCACTTCACAAATCCCAAATAATTTCATATATGTAATTAATTAGCAAGCAAATTAATATCTTGAGTTGATTGAGTGATTGATTTTTTTTTAATCTATATCAAGGTATGACAAGAATAATGGCATAACTATGAATAAATACATATTAAAATATATAGTGTTACTGATACATTGAATATTTCTTTCCAATGTCATTTTTTTCTGCCAAGAGATTCGCACAAAAAGAACTTAATCATCCTCACAAATGTTAACAGGTCAATCGTCTGTTTAGTTGGGATAATTTTTTTAAAACTCTCTTTTTTCTCCATCTCTCATCTTTTTCTGTCATCTTTACTCTCTGACTCTTTCCCTCTTCCCTCTTTTCATTGCGTGTTTATTTTTGTGTTGGAATGTTTTACTCAATCATTGCTTTTGGAGGTCAGAGGTCAGTGGTGTCTCTGCGCATGTGGCCGATAGTTGTGTACTCCTTACCAAACATTGTGCCACACCTTTCCAAAGCCCTGTGTATCAGACAGGGCCATAAAGGTTTAATTCTATGTTTTACATTTCAGTAATTTAGCAGACCCTTTTAATTCAAGAAGACTTGCCGAAAAGTTACCGGAAGGAAATAAATCAGGGAAATAAATGTTACTTGAATGTTTCATTAATTGCACATTTAGTAATGGAACCCAGCTTTGCTACGTTTAAGTGAGCTCCTCAAACCTCCACCTTCAAAAAATAAAACCTGCTTAATATTAGTATTTCTCTCTTTTTATTTCTGTTTTAATATTGTATTGTGTATGTGCATAGTTACTTATGTATGCATTGTGATGTGGAGATGGTCTCTCTCTCTCTCTCTCTCTCTCTCTCTCTCTCTCTCTCTCTCTCTCTCTCTCTCTCTCTCTCTCTCTCTCTCTCTCCAGGTCTTCTCCATGTGGTGCTGCAATAACACAATGCCATGCTCCTCCAACCGGTACCTTTCTGCCTTTCTGCACTCAGGCATCATTCTGGCAAAGCAGATGTTCTGGAACAGGAACTGATGTTAATCACAAGGCCGCCACTTTTAAAAAAAAAAAAATATATATATATATATACATGTTTTACACATACACACACACATATATATATATATATATATATATATATATATATATATATATATATATATATATACATGTAAAACATGGTTTGTGGAATTCAGAGATTCACAGGGGTGGGGGTGTGGTGAGGGGTGATGTAATGCAGAAGGGGCGGGGTTTACACTGAGGAGGTGGGGTCTTGAGGAGGGGGTAGTGGGTTCAAGGCTGGCACCGCTTGATGTGCTAATGAAGGGGTTGTGAGTGCCTGCGTTTGAACGCCCTCACCATGTGTTTCCCACGAGCCTTCGCTTGAGCTCCATCAGCTTTAAATTCACAAGGTTTTTTTTTTTTTTTTTTTTTTTTGACTGTTTAAAGGTGGGAGGTTAAGGACGCCCAGGTGAGGGATAAGTTCACAGGGTAATCTGGTAGTATTTCTTTTTACTGCTTTTTGTCACAGGTGTTTTGCATTTCCTTTACACTTAAAAGGCAAGAAAGCCTCATGGAGAGAGAGAGAGAGAGAGGGAGAGAAAGAGAGACTGAAAGAAAGAGTGAGGGAGTAGGAAAAAGAAGGAAAAGTGGATGGAGAAAGAGAGGGAGGAACCAGGCAGCGGGCTGGTGGATCCCTGCGGTTTGCGGGTGGGAGCCTAAGGGGAATCTCAGATCTGTAACAGCAAAACAAAAATCTTTAAGCTTCAGTCACGACTCCTAGCTGCACTCCCTGACCCCATCGCGGTGCTGCATTCACCCACCCCCACCCCCAACCCCCGGCCCCCCGTGTGAAAACTTTTAGGAGTCACAGAGAAGTCGTTCAAATGGGCCGTTCTGTGCCTGCATCATGACCAGAACGCTGCTGATGCTCTGTGAGCACAAACTGCCGCTCCTCACATGCTTCTCGTTCTGGATGTCTTTAAAAAAATGCGAAGCTTCGAGAAAGTTGTGTGTCGACGCTGTTTTCTTCTCCGCCAGGGATTTCAGGGTTGTCCACGTCACAGAAGACTGCACTCAGGGCTCTTGTGCATGGAACGGGTTCTGCCCCAGCCCTAGAGGGCGCTCTTGTCAAATGAGGTCAGGAGAATCCTGCTTCCCTTGCTGACATTATCACATCAGGCTTGACACTATGACCAATCACATCCATCCTGCCTGATGCGATAACCAATCACATCCATCCTGCCTGACCCTATAACCAATCACATCCATCCTGCCTGACCCTATAATGATATAATGCAATCAACATCCATCCTGCCTGCCTGATCACATCCATCCTGCCTGATAACCAATCACATCCATCCTGCCTGACGCTATAACCAATCACATCCATCCTGCCTGACGCTATAACTAATCACATCCATCCTGCCTGACACTATAACCAATCACATCCATCCTGCCTAACTCTATAACCAAAGTGTCTTTACAACAAGATGGATCACTTGTCAGCAAAACCTAAGAAGGCTGACTATATCATTAGTTGCTGGGAGACAGTGAGTGAAGTTGGAGATGTTTAGAAGTAACTGGTCAATATAAAGACACCAAAATCTTATTTAAAAAAACAATACTCATTATGATTTTTCTTTCCACCGAGCGATTTTATTTTCCCCAAACAGATTAATTTATTCAAATGAGCTGTAACAGATGTACTCTTAACGTTCCAGTTAACTTATACACTCCTTCCTGCCATAATACAAAGACTTGCTGCTGTCACTCCTTGATGGTTACCTTGACGATTGAACTTGTTATGCGGAATCTTTGACGTAACCAATAGCAACATCCTTCCTGACACTTGACACCTGACATTGACCTGACATTTGAAATTATATTTTAAAATGAATAGAACATATTTCAAAGGACGTGTTTACTTGTCTCCAATAAAATATGATAGTTTGTTTGTAGAGTCATCTCGCTTTGGTAACAGATTCACCACTTATAGTTGTGTTATCCTCTGATGTGTCTCCATGAACAAGGTAGAACCATTTTCTGTTTGCCCTTTTTTCCAAACGGACCAAACTATGTCAGTTCATTTAAACCTCATCCTAACTTTCAGTTCATTTACGTTCATTTTGAGAAACAAACACGTATATATGAATCCCTCTGCAGACATACACACCTCATATGTGTCACAATAAATAAATAATAAATGCATAAATAAATAAACACTAAAAGGAAATGATATACAGAAAAAAGCCACGCTGCAACGAAAAGGAAGTTTCGCTTTCATACGCCCTTAAAAGTGTGCTCGACAGAATCTAGCCCATGATTTATTTATTTTTTTTTTTTCCCAAATTTATCTTTCCAAAAAAAATAATGTTAGCGAAGAGGTAGTAAAGTCTCATCTGCAGCTTAGCCTGGCCGGAGCTCCACCACAGCTGCTGCAGAGTAGGGGTTCACACAGCGGGGTCCCCAAGTTCCCATATGCACCCCCTCCCCCATCCCTCCCCTCTTTGGGGAGTTCTGTTATCACAATAATTCACATTCTTCTTATTATTACTAAATTATATTTTTATGACAGGCCTCCTTTTTTTTATGAAGCCACACTTAATGAACTCCACATGCAAATTTTATTGCCGTTGTTCCCATGGTTTCTTAGCGAACGGTTCTTTGGTTTGATTGTGCTTTCCGTTAATTTATCGCCCTTTTCCACCGATAAACGAGAGTCTGACCATGTTATGTTACAGCGCTAATTGAATATGTCACGGCTTGCAAATGCCTCAGTAATAAAATGGCTTTTAGTGCTGTTACATAAATAATTTTACCATTGCATGCAATGTCTGCGCACAACTGTGGAACCGGGAGCACAGAAGCTTTTGGCTACCGGACCAAGAGAGAGGAGGACGGGGGCAGAGCGGTGGGGTGGTGGGTGAGGTTGGTCGTAGGGATGTGGGGGAGTTTTGGGCCTTGTTGTTTATGAGCTTTCCACAACATGGTTTATGCTCTGCACATTGACATTTTATCTCCTCTGGAACAGCCGACCCAGACCTCTTTCCACTTGTGTAAAAGATTTCTTAAAATAAAACATAAATATGCGCTCTCCGCAGATCTCGCCGAGCTCGTCCATCCCAGCTCCGCCATCGGGGCGGCGGCGTGTTCCAGGCCGTGGCTCTTCGGGCCTTGGCAGTGCGTTGCGACGCCGTGTGTGGTTCAGCTCGTAGTTAACGAGCATCACTCACTCGGCCTGTTTTCTTTACGCCTGTAAGCTCGAGCTCATTTCTCATTCCAGTTAGCGGATCCCACCGATACCTTAGCACACATCTCGCAATCCATTTGATGTTTTAAGAGTATTTACTATAAGGAACCCCAGCCACTCCACTCCACCCCCCCCTTCCCCCACCACGGGTCACACCCCCACCCCCAGCTTTCTCCCTTTGCGTCATTTCTGATCCGCCTCAGTGTCTCTGTGAGAAAAAAAAACTGTTTGAAAGAGAATATTGTAGTCTGGTCTTTTACCAGACCATATGGCATTTCACTATCTCATGGATTTGAATGACTGCACAGCGAAACGACTCAAGTAGAGGGGACTCGAAAGACAGGAAGCCAGATTTTCCCCAAAGTCAATGACCCCTGTGTAATTTCAGCTATCTTGGCAATGGGTTGAAAACTGGCTTCTGTCTGCCTCCAGATCTCTCCTCTCATCCCAATGTATCCCTGCTGCTTCCCCAACCCAGCCCATCTGAAACTATAAAAATAAGTAAAATATAGTTTTAATTAACATATAAAGCAGGATACGGAAGATTTAATAGTGAGTTATTCTGCCACGTCCTTGTTGGCAAGGTTTTTTTTTTGTTCTTTTTGGCTTTCGCTGTTTCTTGGAGAGAAACAGCGGGGAGACTGTGAAAGCATCGGGACCCCCCATGTCCCTTGAAAACGGGAAGTCTGGAAGATTTCCCCTTTGATGTATTTAATTCCGATAATCCTTTAAGGAGCGGTTTTTGGAAGCTAAATTGATTCGAAAATCGTGCATGCCTATAGAGGGCCAACACTGTAGTTTGGGCTTGAAGCGTTCCGTAGCCCTGTGAAGCAATGGCAATAAATTCCTTAAACATTACCGCGTAAATACCGCAGATATGCTAACAGCAGGTAGCTTGAATAATTATCGTAAAGTTTATAAATGGCAACCTCCATGTGTAGTCATGTGGGTTTTTAAAATGAACTCCACATTCTAACTTTAATTGTTGTGCTAAACAATTACAAACACGCATAACAACAAGATATCTACGGAAAAGGCACAGAGCTCAGCAAATAACAGTACAAAATAATTGGAACTGTATTTTTTATCCTATATGCATTTTTTTCCAAGTTTACCCAACTGTATTCACAAGCTATATTCATTGCAGTGACCTCCACTGTCATTTCAAGAGGGAACAGGCTTGAACAGAGCAGAACTTGCAAAGACAAGAGACCGCTATGAACCGAATACTTGATTTGCATCTTTGTATAGGTGAGACTGCAGGTGCAAGATTGGTGCAAGTAGACTTTCTTACCAAATCATAGATTACCCTGGAGAATTGATGGCTACAGTCAGAACTACAATCAGGGGGTCCTGATTAGAAGGGTGTCTTAACAGGATGCAGACTGTGGGGCCCATCCACACACTGGAACAGTGCCTTAACAGGATGCAGACCATGGGGCCCATCCACACACTGGAACAGTGCCTTAACAGGATGCAGGCCAGATGGGCCCATCCACACACTGGAACAGTGCCTTAACAGGATGCAGACCTTGGGGCCCATCCACACACTGGAACAGTGCCTTAGCAGGATGCAGACCATGGGGTCCATCCACACACTGGAACAGTGCCTTAACAGGATGCAGACTGTGGGGCCCATCCACACACTGGAACAGTGCCTTAACAGGATGCAGGCCGTGGGGCCCATCCACACACTGGAACAGTGCCTTAACAGGATGCAGGCCGTGGGGCCCATCCACACACTGGAACAGTGCCTTAACAGGATGCAGGCCGTGGGGCCCATCCACACACTGAACAGTGCCTTAACAACAGTGCCCATCCACACACTGGAAGCAGTGCCTTAACAGGATGCAGACTGTGGGGCCCATCCACACACTGGAACAGTGCCTTAACAGGATGCAGGCCGTGGGGCCCATCCACACACTGGAACAGTGCCTTAACAGGATGCAGACCGTGGGGCCCATCCACACACTGGAACAGTGCCTTAACAGGATGCAGACCGTGGGGCCCATCCACACACTGGAACAGTGCCTTAACAGGATGCAGACCGTGGGGCCCATCCACACACTGGAACAGTGCCTTAACAGGATGCAGACTGTGGGGCCCATCCACACACTGGAACAGTGCCTTAACAGGATGCAGGCCGTGGGGCCCATCCACACACTGGAACAGTGCCTTAACAGGATGCAGACCGTGGGGCCCATCCACACACTGGAACAGTGCCTTAACAGGATGCAGACCGTGGGGCCCATCCACACACTGGAACAGTGCCTTAACAGGATGCAGACTGTGGGGCCCATCCACACACTGGAACAGTGCCTTAACAGGATGCAGGCCGTGGGGCCCATCCACACACTGGAACAGTGCCTTAACGGGATGCAGACCGAATCTATGGTAGACTGAGAGCATTGACAACGGTCCGACATGCGAATACAGCTAAACCAGCGGTCTTCAGGCCGGCGTCGTACTCTAGACCTGCAGGTGTGATTCACTGATCTGCCAGCTGCAGCCTATTTAGTCAACTGTCTGGTAGTGCAGTAAACAAAGAATTGAAATAGTCCAGACGAGACAACCTAATTAAGCAGCGGACCGCACCTCTCTCTCTGTTCGTGCTCCTCGCTGTTCCCGCTCAGACATGGAACGGACATTGCCATATTTCTCCAAATGATTAAAAAGTTTACTGATTACATTTGTGCATAGGCATTCAGCAGCAACTTACAAAAGTGCATATTGTAGTAGTATAGTAAGTAGTCATGGTAAGTACAGTAGTAGTATAGTCGTAATAAGTATAGTAGTGGTATAGTAATATAGTCATAGTTAGTATAGTGGTAGTATAGTAGTAGTTTTAGTTATATAGCCGTAATATAGTATTGGTAGTTATAGTAGTAGTATAGTAGTATTACGGTAGTAGTAGTAGTTTTAGTAGTACTGTAAGTAGTAGCAACAGCAGTAGTAGTAGAGGTAGTAGTACTTTATTGATCTGGTCTTAGGAAATTGTTTTATCACTGTCCACATCAAACATTAAATATTAACAAAACAAGAAAATCACTTCAAACTGAAAGGCTGAATAGATCACCTTGGTACTATTTCTGAATTACAATATCTCTAATTTTTCCATCAACTGCAACTGTTATGGAATTTGCTAACAGCACATGCTTATTTTTAATTGTTTATTTAAATTAATAAATTTAGCTTTACTTTATATTTTATTATAGGTAGAGGATGGCATGGGTAAAATGAATAATATGCTAAAAGAATATGAATATCAGTGTTAATAGGATAGAAATATTGTTTATTGTTTATGTGCAAATCAGGCTAATATATGAAATGTTGATGAATATCTGTATCACTGAATTACTATATTTGGACAAAAATGAATATCTGGAAAATGATTCCAGAGTGAACCCTTTACACCATGCTGGTCACCCACTGATATATGCACAGAAAAACCTCATGCTGGGGAATGGGAATGGAGGTCATTTGGAACTCTGAAATGTCTGTAACTTTGAAAGTAGTATCAAGATACACCAGTTCTATTGAATATAATATTTATTAAGTGCAATCATTATTTAATTGTAACAGATTAATTCTAATAGAAGATACTCCTTTTTTAAAAAAAAAAAAAAAAAAAAAAAGACCAATTATCAAACCGCTGGTAAGACTTCACTATAATGGTGATGGTATATATATAATGGTCTTTTCTTCAATATGGGCTTTCCGAACAGCCCAGCCTGTTTTTGGTGACCTGCTGTATTTGGTCTCCTTTATGGTTTGTTTGTGCTGGATTGTGATTTACATGAAACATGATTTACTTCACACCTCATCACATGCCCCTTTGTACAAAATCGACTGTACGTCAAGTATGTGTCACTTTACCTCTCGCCTTTCTGCATTACTGATGATTAGCATGACCACATATACTACTTCCTGTTTCTAATTCTACTCAGTTGTCTTTGAGGTTGATATTTCAGAGGCTGTAATGTGCGTGCGAACAAGCACTTAGGTAACCCAGCGATAGAACTCCAGAAACTGCTGGCACACCGAGCTTTGGTAGGTCCCGCAGGGCGTGGGAACCAAAGTGATCTCAGCACCTTAGTCCATACGTGACTTGTGTATGTCTGGTGAGAGATCGCCATGGAAACGCAAGTGACTAATTCCCAGATAGCTGGTAAACACCGTAGCGGCCCGCTGCTAACCTCGTTCCTTCGGAAAACTCCTCAAGTGGAACACTCTAAGATAATCAGTGTGGCATCCCTGCTCCTTAAATACCATGGCCAAGTTTCAGGAAGAAAAGATTGTACAAATTAAAGGTCAGCGTTGTTTCTGCTTTTTATTTCATTCTTTCAACTAATTTAGACATGAAACCCTCAAATCAAATCCCCATAAAATCAACAATAGTAATAAAAAGAAATAAAATGAAATAGAATAACATGTCTGACCAATCAGTGTGAAGGATGCTATCCAAGCACGGTGGGGTGAGTCACATAAAACAGCGGCCTCCTCTGCCCTCGTTTTTAGACCAGTATTCAGGGCTGTCACGCTCTGTCCGCTCTGGGGGGGCCCGACAGGCCCTGTGTCTTAGTGGGGGAAAGGAACGAGGAGGCCTCCCAGAGGCCCGATGGCCCGCAGATCCATAGCGCTCAATCCTAACGCGTGACGTGTCGCCCCGCGTTTGGGGACCCGTCCTACATGACTGTGAGAGCAGAGCAGTTCTGTCTGTACCCTGCCTCGCGTCTTCCCGATTCGTCAGTCCGGGTGGAGTGCGCTGTATGAGGCTGTATGATGTGTGCTGTCCTGGGCCTGGATAACAACAGGGTGTGGCTTGCTTCTGGTGACCTTAAATTCCCCAAACAGTTCAATCACACCCCTCCTCCCGTCCCCCAAAACAATAATAAATTAATAAAAGGTGAAATGAGTTAACTGCCCCCATCAGCCGTTTTAATAGATCAATTATTTGCAAAACATAGCAAATAACCTGCTTACCCTGTGGCTCCCAGGGGTTAAGATCAATTGAAATGAGGAAACAATAGATAATCTATATAGCTGATCTAAAACACATTCAGCTATCCTGATTTATCGAGTGACTGGCAGAATACACAGGAAGGCATTAGGACTGAACCAAAGAACAACTGACCGAACTCAGTGCTTCCCATTCTATGACCTGGAGTAGCCCGTGGGCTGCTTTTCATTCCAACATTAACTGCAAAGCTTGAAGCATAAAGATCTGCTAATTGGTTTTAATTATATGTTTTAAAAAGCAAATATTTAAAAAAAAATATGTGCTTTTTAATTGTATGCTTTTAAATTTCTCCTGAGTGATGATTCTCTAACCGTTTAAATTCTTTCAGTCATTAAAGTCAGATTGTTGGCCGTTAAAAACGCACATTTTTGCTGTGTGCTTTAGTAATTGGATCCTTTTGTTAAGAGGTTGCCTTTTGGATTTGTTAATTGATAGACGTACAGCTGGAAGCCCTTAAGTGCTGGAAATATGGACACCTGTTGTTTTGAAACAAAATCATGTGTTCAAAAACAAGGAACTCAAAGGCGAAGTGAATGGGAATGGTGAGCTAAACCTGCATTGTGTTAAAGTCTGTCTCAACACAAAGTTATGGAAGTCAAACACATGTTTTCAGCAACCTTAATTGATAGAAAGATTGTTTGGAATGAAAAACCAGCATACACAGGGATACTCCGAGGGCTTGAAGACTGGTGTTAAAAACTACAGAGGTTGCAAGTTTACATCTCAGACGGGGCACTGCCACACAACCGTTAAGCAAAGTGCCCAACCTGACTTGCTCCAGTGAATCTCATGCTTTATAGTTGGGTAGTCTGGACCAAAACTTTAGTTGTTCCGGCTAAAAGCATGTGCTAATTGTCAAATGCAATGAAACCACACACACTGTCTGTGCTACCTTGATATCTTGGCGGTTTCCTGGTATTCACAGCTTTGTTAGTTTTTTTGTAACTCCTTAAAAAGGAAAAAAAACACACCTGCTGCTGGGATAATTGAAAAGAATCCGCTGGATAAGACAAAGACTGCCTCCTCCAAACAGAAACAGGCAATAACAGAAGAAAACAAACACTAACAAACCCATCTTTGGTCTGAAAGTGCTTTTATGTGATGATTTTACCATTTATTTAAGCAGATTGATCAGGTAAATACTCAATGGTCATTTGTAGGGATGACTTTGGGTATCAAACTGGGTAGGGAGTTTGTAGCCAATTAGATAAGGAGTGGTCACATGACCAGATGTTGACAGCTGGTATTTAGACTGTGGCACTGGAGTTAACTCCCCCTACCATGTTTAAAATGTGGCAAGGCTTGTTCGGGGAGAGGGAATCAGAGACCACGGTCACCAGAGAGAGACCTGAACTGAGAGAGTTGAAAAGTAGAGTTTTGTTTCATATTTTCTTCCATGCAATTTGTTATTTTCAAGTTTGTATTCTTACTTTTATTTTTGAGAATTTACTTGTTACTTTCTACATTTATTTTCACCTGTGAAAACGGCTACTCTCTCTCTCTGTGCTGTGAATACTAAAAGAGGCTGAAGCCGCTCCCTGTGTCTGCCTATTCTGTCCATCCTGGGGGAGTCACATGGCGTGTGACAGGGTCTTTAGTGCAGAGGATTCAAAGGACCGCACCTCCTGTGGTACAGTGTCCCCATCACTGCAATGAAGCACAGTCTTTTATTTGATCCAGAGGGAAGACATGCCTGCCCTTCCAGCAGCAGTTTAGTGTCCCCCCAACCCCCCCCCCCACCCCCAATCCCCCCAGGAGGTCTTTCATCAAAGTACTAAGCAAGCCCAGTGCTGGCTAGCTTCAGCAGTTTGACATGAAAAGGCTACAGGGTGGTACAGCAGCTGGCTGAAGTTTTAACAGGGCTGCCCTCGATGGCAGCGGAGGGGAATCATGTCAGTGCGTTCGCGTGAGTTTGTGAAAGTGCTTTTAATTATCGGGGCAGTGAGCTGCAGCGTGAGTGCAAGCCAGAAGCCACAGGTTTAATGCCCGTGATGCTGTGGGGTCGGAGGGAGAGGTCCTGACCGCGTTTCAAACGCCAGCTCGCCCATCGCGTGGCACGTGCCCAAACGCGTCAGGTTTCTTAGATGGTTCAAATAACAACCTCAGAGCCCAGCCTTATTTTTTGTAGCACTAACGCAGGCTAGTTCAGGATCCAACTGGATGTTAAGGGCAATAGAAAAGAGACAAAAGCTTTCAGCTCTCGCACACGTAAATTAGAAGTCAGGTTCTGTTGGAAGCATTTTATCCCACCTTTTTTTGTGTTGTTGTTAAAGTTGGTTAGGATTCAGCGTATGGAGAGATCAAGTTTGGCAGACGGGTGACATTTCCCCCCGGCTTTTTTTTTTTCGTGGCCTCTCCAGGGGCTCCCGTGGCGATACGGTCCGGTGCTGTAGCACAATACGCCTGCTGGCTGGAGGCAGACAAAACGGTGAGATCATTCGCTCGATGGAGATGTCCCTGTAAGACCGAAAGTAATTCAAGTCCATCGATCGGACCCCTGGTGACAGGGAGCCAGTGTGGGCTTGTGGTTAGGGCACTCAAGAGGTTGCAGGTTTGATTCCCATGCGGGGAATTGCTTTTGTACCCTGAACTCCTGTACCGCCCCTGACCTGGCTTAACGCAACACTGTGTAACCGATATATCTTGCCAGTACTCACTTCTCAATACTTAAGTGTATGCATCATTATATATACTGTACACACAATGGCAAATACCCTTGGTAAAGATGAGCAAAAAAGAAACACAGATGATGAGATAAACAGTTTTTAAAACTATGTTTTTAAAAGCAAATGTAACTGTATTAAAAACACTAAAAATGTTGTTTAAAAATCAGGAGGAATGTTTGGATTTGGTGGTGGGTTTCCGGATTTGGGGTCACAGTAATAATTTGCGCTGCCTTTGCAGTGAGCAACAGGCAGTAATTAAAACCATCATTTCTAGAATGATCCAAACTAAAACAGACATGGATCCAAGATGAAATGAGTCGATATTTTATGTAATTATATTTTATGTAAATTCAGGGCGTGTGTGCTGGCCTACAGGCTACCTTGAAGCATAACAAAAATATATAACTATTATGATAACTGATTTGTTCAGGCAAGACAACACATACACTGGATCAGTCCATTTGAAAATCCGCAAGTATAAAACGAGAAAGACATGAAGAAGACTGTTTACCTCTCTGTTTTATCCTCTTAATCTTCCTATAGATCTAATGAGTTCTAAATGCTCATGGCTGCACCAGTTTCATGGTTAAGCAACACAATTTTCAATTAGCTGCCATAATTAAATGTGAAACAGAATACCATGGGACTCAGACAAACCAGACCAGCCTGTGGCCCAGGTTAGCGGCCCTAATATGATGCTGGAAGAGAGTAAGTGATGTTTATCTCTGTTTTGGTAGTGAATCCAGTTTAAACCAGTTTAAAAAGCCACAAAACTTACTCATAATGGGGAACATTTCAAGTTCACCATCCCTAAAGCAAGAAGGATTAAAAAATAAAAGTAGTTTATCGTTAACCGAAATCTGAATACTTTCTTCTGTTTATAATCTCTCTTTCTCTCTGATGTTTTAATGTAATGTTGCACATAAAATCAAAGACCAGAAAAAAAAAATCCAAGACAGATCCTGGAGTCATTTCCTCCAGAGTGGTAGCATGTCCTCCACACATGTTTGCTAATTAGGCAGAGGAGTATGATGTTTCTGCTGCCGGCCCGGTCTCCCGGGCAGGGTATATTCTGCAGCGCTACCCGCGTAGAAGAGGGCTACACGTGTGGAAAAGCTTGTTATGTCTGCATTATCTCACAGCTATTAACACTGTTTATTTAACAGGGTGGAAATTTTCAGGATGAACTTTGAAGCGTGAGGGTCTTTGAAGTGCTGTACGGTGGAGTGTTCTGCACATTTTTCACACTTTGGCGTGCCATAAAATAAGGGAAAAAAATGCTGTTAGTACTCAGTAACTCATTAAGAACACATTCGGACACGTAGCCTTCATCTCCTTCCCACGGCACGTCCTTGCTGGACTCTGACGTCTTCGCGTAATCACCACGGCGATGGCGGTACCGTGCGACTCATCAAAGGGGCGCTTAATTGCTGCACCTGAGGAAGGGAAGCGCGGATGGAAGATGACATCAAAACAGCCCTGAAATTCAATAATCTCCTAACCGTCCGCAGCAGCGGAAAAATTATTCCAGACTCTTTGTATGATTCATTGAGGGCATCGGCCCAGGCTGATTAATTCAGCTTTCCCAAGTGCTGTGTGGGACAGGATAGGTGTTACACAGTGCGAGCTAAATGCCCCCCTCCCCTCCCCCTCCCCCCTCCCTACTTCCCCTTTTAAACAAATTTGAAAAAATATTGGCAAAAACATTCCTGAGGTATGAATGGGCAGTGCATGAGGGTGCTGTCATCATGGCATGGTGTGAATGGAAAATACTGGGTAAGTAACTGCAGACGTGAGTAAAAGCTCTTCTCACCCCACTTTACAGCAGCTCCCTGTATGAAATTAATGACAGGCGTTTTTCTGGATGCAGAAGATGCCCTCTCATATGTTCCCATCCCATAAATGTAAGGGCTAAGGGGTCTCAGTGGTATTGGAGGTGCGTGCCCGCTGTAGCACTGGCTGGCACTTCGAGCTGGGTTGGCTCGGCCCGCCCAAGCCTGGGTACAGGTGGGCGTGTGTGTGTGAGTGTGTGTGTGTGTGTGTGTGTGAGTGTGTGTGTGTGTGTGTGTGTGTGTGTGTGTGTGTGTGTGTGTGTGTGTGTGTGTGTGTGTGTGTGGGTACAGGTGGGCGTGTGTGTGAGTGTGTGTGTGTGTGTGTGTGTGTGTGTGTGTGAGTGTGTGAGCGTGTGAGTCCGTGCGTGGAGTATGAGCGATCGTGACCGCCGCGGGCCAAATATCGCAGGTGTTTGTGTTTTACGAGTTTGGCGCATACAGAAGAGGGTGTAAAGATGGCTTTGGTTGAGGGGTTAGGGTGGAGTGGGGGTGTGGGTGAGTGGGGTAAGGCTGTCGGGTCTGGAGGGAGAAGGCTCTCGTAAGAAATGCGATCCCATTAGTAGAGGAACACTTGCGATGCGCTTTTTTTTGTAAAAATCTTTTTTTCAAATAAGAGGTGTGCCTCTTATTTGAGGTGGCCAGTGGGAGGGGAGAACTGTGTTATTATTGGCCAATCACATCAGATTTGTGGCCAGTGGGCGGGGAGAACTGTGTTATTATTGGCCAATCACATCAGATTTGTGGCCAGTGGGCGGGGAGAACTGTGTTATTATTGGCCAATCACATCAGATTTGTGTCCAGTGGGCGGGGAGAACTGTGTTATTATTGGCCAATCACATCAGATTTTTGGCCAGTGGGCGGGGAGAACTGTGCTATTTCCATTTAATTTTCATTTTAATATATCTGTGTGAAACTGGTTTTGAAGACAGGAAGCCACAAAATGGTGGTTGACCTGATCAAGCATATTTTTGACCGTGTATGTACTTGTGTATCATGCAAATTCATGACTTCAATAACCATATACTCGAGTGCAAAATGCAAATGGAAATTATGCATTTCTAATTACACGATCTCAAGTGGGTTTATAAAATCTCATTCATACTGGCTCGTTTAAGATGATACCCCCCCACCCACCTCCATGGAATTCATAAAATAAATAAATCAATGGATGAGTATGGCCCAGATATTCAATGTCTGACCTGGAGGAAAAATTAATGCAGAGCAGCCCTCATTAAGAAGGTATGCCCAGCCTCATCCCACCTTCCCGGGAGGGGGCGGCTAAGCCCTGGACATTTGGGACAGGACCTGCCATGATTATATTTATAACCTGGTTGCCTGTAACTTGGCGTCTCGGTAGCCCACATTGAGTGATCCTCTCAGGTAGACTCATACCGCTTTTGGCCCAAAGCACTAAGTAGGCCAGGACTGCCACCAGCCCTGCTTCCCTCTGCTTCCTGCATTCTAGTCTGAAGCAATGGCTGTGTCCCAAATTGCATACTTGCGTACTTGTGTACCTGTTGGTAAATACTTCCAAGTACACTAGTAATAGTAATAGTATGTACTATTTAGGATGCAAGTACACAGAGTATTAATTATATTTAAATAGAGACGTAATCGTACTAACATTTAATATCGGTTCAGACCTTTGCAAGAAACACATCCGGTGATGGTTAGACTAGTGGCAGCGGCTGAAACCGTAGTTGACCGCTGTCTAGCTTCGCTGTAGCAGAAATAAAATGTCCCCCAATACAGAGCTCAGTACAGCTTTTTTTTTTGTGACTGGTTGTTCATATAGTTTAATTTATAAACTTTCAATCAATTAACTTCCAGTGAATTATTTGCGTACCTACTTGGATGCATACATGAGTTTGGGATGCACTTGATCAGGTGACCGTTAACTTCCGTACTTGATATGCATACTAACTCATACACACGTATGCAATCTGGGACATGCCCAGTGTCTCAGAGGTGTGACTCACCCAGCATATTGCTGTACAAACTTACATTTGCTTTTACTGGTCACTCTCGGGTGACGTAAATGATTGAGAAGACCCGTAAACTGACCCACGAATGTGTTTTATTTCTTCCTTTTAAGGATTCACAACTGAAAGAACCTTGAGAGGACTTCATAGAAAAATTATATTTGCAGAAAGTTGGAAAAGCCATTGCCTTGCAGCTAATCCAATTTTTTTTTTTTTTTTTACTGTTTCATCTATTTGACATTTCTATTCAGGGAAATATCTGTAACACCTTTTACCTTCCGGACAAATTTACATCGGGATTAATTTTCATTTATATTTCAGGGTTCAGGAAGAATGGAGTATGCGTTTTTTTTTTTTTTTTTTTGGGGGTGCAGAAGTGAGACCATTTCTCACAGTTTGTAAAATAAGCTGTTATTCTTCAAATACACACTCCTTTACATTCTCTCCCCCAGAAAGGACGGAAATCCGGGAATGAGTTACGATAAGAGCTTGGAAGACTGTTCCTTTCAGGTCATTGTCAGGTCTGCCTGTACACAACGTCACCCTTTTTTTTTTTTTTTTTGGTCATTTGAAATACATGGCAGTCCAGTCTCACTCACACATGACAATTTCCCAAGGGCGTGAGACTCGCTCACTGAGGACCACTCCTATGCAGATCTGTTTGCACTTCCTTGTCACTGGTCACATCTGCTGTCCATTCTGGCTCTCCATTGGTGGAACGACCTTCCCATGGAGGTCAGAACAGCAAAGGTCTGTCCACCTTCAAGCGCAGACTAAAGGCTAACCTCTTCAGGACGCACCTCTTTCCGTCCATCCCTACCTCCTCTGGTTCGCCATGGTCCCACTTATAGCGACCTAATTTTGCAGTTTTTATGATTGTTGCTGCTGTTACTGATGGTTTGTTTCTTTAACACATCATTCACAGGGTTTAAGTGTATGCTATCCCCTCTGGCACTTCTACCACCCTCAAGGACTTTTTTTAGCACTTTCATTTAGCACTTGACTGCATGCACTTTGAGTTGCAAGTCGCTCTGAATAAGAGCATTTGCAAAATGCCTGTGGTGTTTGGACAAAGTTGTTGAATGAGAGGCCACAGTGAGAAGCTCATTTTGGAAGCACGGTCCGGGTTCTGCGGCTGGGGGCTGAGGTCCAGAGACCCCTGTCGGCAAGGCAAAGACAGGCGGCATAAGGGGCACGTGTCATGGCGTGCTTGCAGCCACCCACTGCTCAGTCAAGAGGTTGCTGCGTGAGGCTACAGAGTTCGGCTGAGTTTGGGGTAGGGATGGAATTACATTGAGCAGAAGCTCTTCTCCAAAGTGACCTGCATAGTTTTACATTTCTTCACACTGTCCATTTTTATACAGGTAGGTATAGTATTTATTGGACAGATTGTGGCTAAGTAGCAGAACAGCTGTGCCCTTCCTGGGAATTGAAACTGCAATCTTAGAGTTATAAGCCCAGCTCCCCGACTATGACACTGCACAGGTGGATTGTTGAATGAAGTCCACACACAAAGACGGGTCTTTAAAGTTTGAGTCTCGTGTCTGTACAAAGCATCCTGTATGAGAACCTGGAGCTGTACTCACAATTGAGAGAGTGTCTCTGAAATGTGGCCCTGAGCTGAGATGGGGACATTTGTAGCTGCAACTAGCAGCTTGATAGGTCGCTCTTTCAGTTGCTTGGTCTGTTGGTCCTCAAAAATTTCCCCACCATTTGGCGGCCACAGTTTTCGCCCTTAGAGGCTGAAATTTGGCATGGAGGTCAAGTGTGTGTGTGTGTGTGTGTGTGTGTGTGTGTGTGTGTGTGTGTGTGTGTGTGTGTGTGTGTGTGTGTGTGTGTGTGTGTGTGTGTGTGAAGTGTGTGTTTCTGTTCACGCCAATTGGCTAAAAGGGGGCGAGGCAGTGGGAGTGGCTAGGCCACAGCTATTGTAAATTTGTGCTTATTTATTTATTTCTTTTACTGCTTGCTTATGTTTGAGATGGGGCTGCATGTCCCACTCTGAAGAGTAAGTGGATTTTGATAGGTGCCGGGGGGATGGAAATAGCGGTGATAAAACCTTTGTGTTATTGTGGCTGAACAGTGATTGATATTCTCATATGTCCAGGCAGTAGGGTTAAATTCACACAGCAGAGATGTGATCTGATATTCTCATATGTTCATGTTGTAGGGTTAAGCTCACTCTGACACTCTAGAGGTAAATAAGAGTAAAATGCCTCCGTTTGCCAAAAGTATTTAACATATTAGATGTTTAGAAAAACTCAGCCAGCTGGAAACTCAGCGCAGCGAAATATGAACCATGAACTTTTTAAAAAGATGAAAATTTTGAAGTAGTGTTTACCCTCCGACACACACACATGCACACGCACATGCACAGACGCACACACACACACACACACACACACACAGAACATGAATGTAACTTAATCAACATTGCTAAATTTCCTCTCCATGTTTTGTGCGGATATTGTTGTTTGGTTTGCGCTGAAGGCCTCAGTGGAGGAGTCTCTGGCGCGCTGGGCAGAAGCACGGGGCGGTAATCTGCTTTCGGGGGTCACAGGGAACCCGATGTAATGTACCTGCCCATTGGTCACGTTTGACAAGTTGTTAGGATTGGAGCGGCTGTAGAAAAAAGAATCCAAAATAAACACTTTTTTTGCAAGTTAAGCTTTTTTTTTGGAGAGGGAGTGAGAGGGAGATAGTGTGTGAGAGTGTGTGTGTGTGTCTGAACCGAGAACAGATGTGCGATCTGGCTGAAGGATGGAAACCATATGAAACAACTCTCCGAGTCTAAGTCCAATACATACACCTTTCAACACATGCAGTGTTTGTTGAGCAAAACCCGAGAAAGAAGAAAAAACAGGTTTCCTGGTGTTACCTATTGCAAAGCACCACTGACAGCTTCAGCACTGTTGTGGATACAGAATGAATAAAGATGAAATACTAATTACTGTCATTGCAAATTAAGGGCCTGCATTTTGCTGAATACAAAGCAGATTACTGCAATACCAAGCTCCTTCTTAGAGATGGAAAACATCTGTAGATATACCTCACTTTGAACCACAGAGATGAAAGCTTTTAATTTACTTTTTTGGGTTTCTGTCAGTTTCTTCTTCTTGACACAACAAGTAAAGTCAAATTACTATGGAGGAGTTGTATTTTTTTTTTTTTTTTCGGTCAGGTCGGCATGAGTGTGTTGTCCTGAAATGTGGACTGCATCGTGGTGGTAAGTTAAAGCCACAGAAAGTGAGAGTTCGTCATCGCCCTGCTTACTGCTGTCACTGCCTTTTAGAAGTATTTTTATCAAAGTTTTAAGTATTTTTAACAAACAAAATGGCTCAGACACCTGTATAAACAGCAAGATTACATAAGAGCCATAGTTGCAATATAGATATAGATAGTAAAAAGAAGGAGTATAAAAAGGGTGTAGCTAGTGCTCCTCACTGCGGCAGCACACTGTGGCAGCGTTTGAGCAGGCATGGTGGGGGGGGGGGGTGATATATTAACCAGCAGCTAAATGAGGATGGTGGAGCAGGGCCTGTGTTTTCCTTGGGAAAGCGGGAGGAAGGTGTGAGCTTTATTTAGCTAATTCCTCACTTAGTGAGAGCAGGGAACTTCACCTCACTCAGGGGGTTCTTTGAGCTCAAAGCAGCGAGGAGAACTTTCTGTGTGCTTCCTGTCAGCTCTGCTGGCTCGCGCTCACTAGCCTGTGCGCTGCTCTTTCTCCACTTCCAGGTGCATCTCAGTTTTTCTCCACTTTTTTACTGTGCTCCTTTTTTTTCCCCAAAACTGGATGCTTTCAGCCCCATCCAGTGTGAATCAAACCTCCCTCACAGGTTAAGGAGGACCTGGCTACTAAGGTGAGTCCTCTGGTTCACGTAGCAACTAGCCTTCATTGTGTCTCACACTGATGATGTCACGTCAAAACATTTTGGCCCATTAGAGGAGCATGAAGTTAACATACTGCATGTTCAGAAAAAAATGTTATAAAGACACTCTTATGGAGATGCTTTTGGGTTTACTTACCTTTGCCGGGGGCTTTCCTCACTACCCTGGTTGGTGAGATTTTCTTCTGGTCTTGTAATTGAGTGGACCTTTCCAAAGAGCACAGTCAATGTTTTTCAGACCGCTCTGCTCTGTTATTTATTGTTATGTACGTCAAGTTCACAAGACTGCTTAAGCACAGACAACCAGGGCAGGTCACTGGAGAGCAGTGACACAGATGATTTTAACCTGTTCATTCTCTGTTTTTCTCTAGGAATGTCCCAGCTGGGCCACCATCCGCCAGGTACAGGTCACATAGCTGTGCTGTGAGTGAGTGCATTCACCCCGTGTGCCACAGGAAAGCCCCACCTCCATTTTCTTTTTCATTTCATTTCATCGGTTTGTGCTGTTTTCTTCTCCTTCTGTACTGTGTCACATCCTTTACATTACACTATCATCATTTAGCTGACACTTTTATCCAAAGCGACTTACAGTTGATTGGGCTAGCCATCCTCCCTGGGAGCAATGTGGGGTTAAGGGTCTTGCTCAAGGGCCGAACAGCAATGGTGTTCTTGCTGTGGCTGGACTGGGGCTTGAGCTGCCAATCTCAGGGGTCTCAGTCATGTACCTTAGCCACTAGACTACAGGCTGCCCCCTAGACTATACATCCTCTATGTATATTTGTGCCCTCAGTGTCCCAGAAAGACTAAATGAAAGCCATACCATGCTTGCTGAACCTCAAGACCCACAATAATAGTTATCTGTTCTGATTGTCAGTTCATGACTGCTTTTTGATAGCTCTAATAAATTAATACAATAAATTAAGTTCAAATTTCCAATTTCAGACATTGTACTGCTGGATTTTGAAAACGTTATTTGAGTGAAACTTTGTAGCTGAGTCCAAACTGTTGTGTTTTATTTTTGGTTTTTGGCTCTTATTTCTGTATTTGTAAACTTGCATCGATCTGTTCACAGCGGCTCAAGCAGGCTGAGTGATTCTCCAAACCACACTTCTCAGATCCAGTTATGTTCCCGTACCCCTCATTCAATTACACAAACAATACAATGTTTTGGAGACCAATATCTGTGCAATAACCCTATTTTACAACAGTATAAGTGCAGAGACAGCTATAGTACCATGTGTGAAGATCAACACTACCTTAGCTAAAATCTTTGGTTTATCAATTCTAGTAGTTTCTATCAGGCAGATATTGGGCCAGCATCCAGTTTCCTGGCCCTTCAGACTGTTTACATCCACATAGAAAAGACATTTAATCTGAGTTGTTTTCTCTGACGCCACAATGTTCGTCTCAGAAAACAGAGAATGCAACAGCATATGCAGAGTCATTCATCCAAGCGCTCAACACTTTTTAAAAAAATAATTCAACACTGAATGTTTTCCCTAACCTCTGGATTCGATCAAAATTAAGCCACCATAAAGAAAAGTGGTATTCAATAAAAAATATATATACATACTAAAAAAGCTCTCTAATAAATCGGGTGATGTTTTACAACAATGTAACACTTGTCCCTTAAGACAGCTCTCCAGTTTTGTTGGAATAGAGAGCTGCTAAATGGCCACACTGAAGGGGCTCTTTTCCCCTTTGAACTTTTTGTTCCTATTTTGATTGAATAGCACTTTCCCCTAAGATGGCTTGGCGGGTTTGATTGAATGCATGGGCTAGTGAATAGGATACATACGGATACATGGAATGGATTTTCCTGTTCCTGTCTGCCGCCCCGGCGCTCCTTCAGACTGAAGGGAAAGAAGCAGCGGAGGGATAAGAGAACAGGCCAGCCGCTGAGCTGTGAATCAGTAAATTAATCAGATGGTGGGTTAATTTTCTTTTTCTCTGATCACAGCAGCGAACGATGGAGGAGGGTGCAATTTTTCAATCTTTTCCCCACGTGTGGGTGAAAGGGTGCGGGCAAACTGCACACGGAATTCATCCCCAGTGTTCCGTTGTTTTCCTTCAAGGAAAATCCTTTGTGCTGTTTAAAATAGCAAACAAACAATTTGTTGTGGATAGAAAAAAATGTGAGGAAACTCACATCTGTTATAAATAGGTAAATAAATAAAATGAAATAAGTACAGGATATGATGACTGGGAAATTTTAATATGCTTGTGCTTATTCCACCATTCTGTTATAAACATCATGACTAGAGACCTTCTCTCTCACACATACACACACACACACACTCTCTCTCTCACACACACACACACACATACAAATGTGCACACATGCACATTTATGCACATTCAGATAGTCACACACACACACAGTCACTCTCTCTCTCTCACACACGCACACACATGCACAAGCATATGTGCACACATGCACATTTATGCACATTCATGATAGTCACACACACACAGTCACTCTCTCTCGTTTCTGTCTCACACACGCACACACACACACATGCACAATCATATGTGCACACACGCACATGAGTAGAGATGTATGCACATACATGTACTCACACATACAATCTCTCTGTCTCTCTGTTTCTGTCTCACACACGCACACACAAACACATGCACAATCATATGTGCACACACGCACATGGATAGAAATGTATGCACAAACAGGTACTCACACACACAGTCTCTCTGTCTCTCTCTCACACACACACACAAACAGTCACTCTCTCTCTTACACACACACACATGCACATGCACAAACATATGTGCACACACGCACATGAGTATATATGTATGCACATACATGTACTCACACACACAGTCTCTCTGTCTCTGTTTCTCTCTCACACATGCACACACACACACACACAGTCTCTCTCTCACACACACACACACACACACACACACACACACAGTCACACACACACACACACACACACACACACACACACACACACACACACCTCGTTGCCTGCTGGGAGTCTAAGTGTCTGAGGAGCTCCTGGTGTGAGTCCCACAGCCCAAACATTGAGTTCATCCGTCAGACTGGGTCGTCGGGAGACCCATCCGTCTCTCTTTGTGTTAAATATTTAAACACTCCACATGAAAAACTATGTGCTTTTTCTACGGGACACACTGGGAACTCCAGTATCGGGGACTTGATGTTCGTACCATTAAAAACAGAACAACATCAGAGATTATGAACAGATTTTATTATTGATAATTTGTTGTTTGGCTAGGTTAGTCTCATTGAGAAGACCTGAGAGAAAGAAAGAGAGACCTGGCCAAGAAAGCAGCCAAAATACAAGCAATAACAAACAGAAAACCCATACATTGGCATAACGCAAAATGCAGACAATAATAATAATAATTAAAAGTTTTCATATTCTTTTTTTTTGTTTATAGAATTATAGGATTCCAGATCACATATTGCAAATGTTCTTTCTGGGACAACTTTAACCTCCATGAAAATAACTAGCTGTCATTTCAAATTTCTGTCAAAGTTCTTCTGTGTGGTGTGAGTATTTTGAATTGTTTTCTATGGAATCTTTAAACGATTTAGTTGCATAATTATACCAAACGTGAAATAGCAATGGTTTTCCTCTCATCTAATTTAAAATAACTCTGCATGACAACCCTGCAATTAAGTGTTCTCACACGGAGGAAATTGATCAACAGTTATCGTTCCTGTCAGATACTAAAGGGCACGGTAATCTAGGCAGATAAATGAAACTTCCGCGTTTTTCTAAGGCTACATAACAAATGATAGTCCTATTGGCGGCCCTTGGAATAAAAGCGTGTGTTCATGGTCCAGCTCATTGTCCTGTGGTTGGGTGTCTGATTGTCTGCTGGTTACCAGCTATGGCTGGCAGAAGCAGTCTGTATAGGTGACAGGGTTGGGCAGCCTATATTCTAGTGGCTAAGGTACATGACTGGGACCCCGCGGTTCAAGCCCCAGCCCAGCTACTGCAAGAACAACATTGCTGTTGGGCCCTTGAGGAAGGCCCTTAACCCCACATTGCTCCCAGGGAGATTGCTCCCCAGATTGGCCCTTGGTTAGCCTAATCAGCTGTAAGTGAACTGAACTGTAAGTTGATTAGGCTAACTAATTAACTGTAAGTCACTTTGGATAAAAGCGTCACCTAAATGACTGTAATGTAAATGTAATGTAGGTGAGACTATGACTTGTCAGGGGTGAAAATGTTACTGGTGAATATGCAGTGTATGTAATATCAAAGGCTAGATGCTGTGTAGCTCAGGGGATTTCAGTATATAAAGTAGCTTCCCTGTGTTTTGATCGGTCTGCTTTGATCAGTGGGAAGGGCTGTCCCCAAGTACATTTTCAAAAAAAAAAACATCTTTAAGTAACACCCATTTTGAAGCTGTTACATTATGTACCTTCATACATCTGCCTGTCATAAAAACATATGATTTTAGGTGGGTCGTTGGCTTTTAGAGACTCAGATCGGACAGAGGGTTTGCCACCCGTCCCTACATTTTTGCAAATCCCATCCCCAGGATTGCTCCAGTTTTATCCTCTCTCCAAGTCATCCACTACAATACAAGCAATCCCCCTCCTGTGTACTCAATATATATAATGGAAACCCCCCATCCAACACCGCACCTAAACCCCCCCAAAGGCCTACTAGATTTTGACAAGGCCTGGGTAGTCTGAGGAGGTCCTTGCTGGCAGGGAAGAGTTCGCAGGCCTGAAGTTTGCACTGCTGTCTTAGGGCTACCCCCGGTTCAATTTCGGGCCAGGCAGGACTCTATGAAGAATAGCCCCAAACTCAATCTCCATCATGGCCTTTTGAATCTGGCCCAGCAGTAATCTATGCCCTCATTGGTCGATTTACAGATCGAAACACTTAATCCATTGTTAGTTGTTGTGCTGTTTTTCAAAAGCTTGCAAAAAAAAATGTGTCTGTGATTCCCCGAAACAGATTATCAAGTTCTTTTGCTCCGTAGGGAGGCATGGGTCAGGTTTAGCATCTAAATAATGTCTTCTCTTGGTGGTCTCCTTAGGTCAAAGCCATAAACTCCTAAATACACTGGCTCCTTCAAAGAGTCTTCCTTCCCTGGTCCCATTAACAAATCGACAGCTATAAAACTTTGATTTATTTTGCATTATTGCAAAGTGTAGAGGGGCGTCATAGGGCACCCAAGGGACCTCTAAATACCTAGAATGAAAACAAGTAAGATGATAGGGTGTGTGTGTGTATGTGTGTGTGTGTGTACGTTTTGTGTGTGTGTGTGTATACGCATATGCGTGTGTGTGTGTGTGTGTGTGTACGTGTGTGTTTGTGTATGTGTGAGCGTACTTGTATGCATGTGCATGTATGTGTGTGTGCGAGTGCATCTATGTGTGAGTGCATGCATATGTGTGTGTGTGTGTGTGTGTGTGTGTGTGTGTGTGTGTGTGTGTGTGTGTGAGTGTGTGTGTATGTGATTGTGTCTGTGGTTGTGTGTATGAAAGTTTCAGATTCTGCGTGTCTTTGTGTATGTGTGCATATGCGAGTCAGTGTGTGCTTCCATGTGAGAAAGATGGTGTGTGTATGTGTGTACGTGTGTGTGTCTGTGAATGTATGTGTGTGCACATATGTTTTTGAATGTGTGTATAAGTATATTGTATGTATATGTGTATGTACAGTATGTGTTTGTGTGCTGCAGAGAAATTGTGTGTGTATGTGTGTATGTGAGTATGCATGTGCGCGTATATGTATGTGTATGTGTATGCGCGTGTGTGTTTGTGTATGTGTGAGCGTGCTTGTATGCATGTGCGTGTATGTGTGTGTGCGTGTGCATCTATGTGTGAGTGCATGCATGTGTGTGTGTGTGTGTGTGTGTATGCGTGTGTGTGTGTGTGTGGTTGTGTATGCATATGTGTGTGTGCGTGTGCATGTGTGTGTGTATGCATGTGCGTGTATGTGTGTGTGTGTGCATCTATGTGTGAGTGCATGCATGTGTGTGTGTGTGTATGCGTGTGTGTGTGTGTGGTTGTGTATGCATATGTGTGTGTGTGCATGTGTGTGTGCGTGCGTGTGCATGTGTGTGTGTGTGTGTGTGTGTGTGTGTGTGTGTGTGTGTGTGTGTGTGTGTGTGTGTGTGTTTGGGGATGGGGGAGCGCAGTATCTCTGGTGTTCTCGTGGGAGGGGAGGGTAACACTGTATCACTGCATCTTCCAGCTCTGGGCTGCAGTCCACCCCACAGTACAGCCTGCACAGATACCTGATACCTGATCAGCTTTTTACTGCTGCTTATACAAAAAACGTACACACAGGAAAGTGCACAAGACACAGAATACACCCAAGATGCTCGTAAGTTTAAACAAAAAAAAATCATAAAAGAAAACAAACATGAGTGATGACAGGAGAACACGGAATCTGACTCCAGTTAGACTTAAGTCTAGCAAGATGTATTTATTTATGCGTTCACAGATTTGTATATTTGTGTATTTATTTTCACAAGTATGCATCTGTTCAACAGGGGTGCGAGAGAATTCGATGGGGACAGGGAAAGAGAGTAGAGAGAGACAGAGAGAGAGGGAGAGAAGCATGAGGAGGATTCTCTGATCGCTAACCTCTTTCATGGGAGGTTGCAGCTTCCTGGCAAACTTTAAGACCTCGCCATTAAATGAACACAGCAGTTCTTCAACGCTCAGACCTGCTGTTAAGAAACTTGTGTCGAGGCCTTTGGATGGCTTTCAGAGTAAAGCCACATGTCCGTGGTGTAGCAGGGTCCCATAGCTGGGTGTTTGAGTCTCAGCGTTGCCACTACTGGCTATAACTGGAGGTCCACTTCAGCAAAGCAGCAAAAGGCTCAGCCTCACCTGGGCAAAACAGGGATTAACCTGGTTAACATCATCAGTATTATCACCCTCTAGTGCCCTCTACAGGCCGGCAGGATGACTGCAGCTATGTGAATGGATCAAACGTGCACTGCAGCAGCTTGGGCAGCGAGTGACTGGTGTCGCAGCAGCAGTGTAAAAAACAGCATTATTATTATTCATATTAATGACTATTTCCATCATTGTTATCATCACATTTTTATAATATTGTAATATTGTAATCTTCAACCCCCTGCCTCTTTCTGTGTTTCTTTCCTTTTCCCCTTTCCTTCTGTCCTCATAATAACACACTTACCCTAAGTCTCCTTTACTACTTATTATTCTGTCTGTATGTCTGTCTGTCTGTCTGTTAAATCATTTGTCTGTATGTCCACTCATTTTTATTTTTGTTTTTTTTGCCAGATGAATCCAAAGAGTCACATGTGTGGCCACTTCCCAATGAGCTTGATTTAGATGGGAAAAAGTGGGAGCATTTGCATAAATGACATAATACATATTATATCAGCTATTCAACTGAACAACAGGTGTTTTGAGGTTTTAACGTTATTGAATTAGCTTGCTGTTTTCAGAGGAATAGTCTCATACTTACTTCAGCATTACATTAGAGGCAACGAGAAGAAGTGCCTTACATTGTTTTTCCCAGACTTTTCTCCTCACGTCACCCCAGAAAGTGGTATGCATCTCATTATGGGGCATCAATATGGGCTTCTGCCCCTTCCGCTTTCAGACTGCCCGATAGAGGCACTCAGCGGAGGCTCTAACACAGAGAAACATACACACCTCACCTGATTTACTATAGCCTCTACCATGTGAAAACAGTTTTATTGGTGCAGAAAGACTAAGAGAGCTTTGATTGGTTGAGGTCATTCGTTTTGTCCAATCACAAATCATTAAACTGAAAATGCTTGTGCATAAATGTTCATCATGTTCTAAGGGTTAAGGCCCTCTCTGTTTCTACACAAGAATAGGGTTTAAGGTTATGTAACTTTGCCCAAACGTAAAGCGGCAGTACTACTACTATGACTACTACTACTACTACTACTAATAATAATAATAATAATAATTAATAATAATAATCATCATCATCATCATCATAATCATAATAACAATCAGCATTGAGGCACTGGGATTCCGTCACAAAATGACATTATAGTCTCAGTATCAACATGTGTTCAGTTTGTATTCAGTATCAACAGTGTGTTCATTAATTTCTGAGATCTGTCCCTTGGATAATCTGTGTGTGTGTTCCCCTCTTGTTAGTGTCCAGTTACAATAAAATCCAAAGTAATCATTGCTTTCTCGTGAAGTTTTACCAGGGATTTCCACAGTCTTTGAAAATCCAGGAAAAATATTTAAATCTGGAAAGTACTGGAGTTAAGCTAAGCGATCGAATGTCCCTCTGCCCTTGAAGAATGTAATTGAAAATCTGCCATGAAAATATATAAGCATTTAATTCTTATGTTTTATTTTTCTTCAAGAAACAAGAACATTTGTACATCCTGCATGCCAGCTTGAGAAAATATATTTCATACATTATCCAATAAAAGACTAATAGTGTTGGAACGCTGGTGCTGCTACACATCTCCAGCTCTCAGGACTGTGCTGAACACTCCCCTAAAGTCTCTCAACACAGGTGTTTACGGGCACATACAGTACCCAGAGGTAAGTTAACATGAATATAATGCACCTTTAAAGCAATATATCGCCCAAATTCTTTACACATCACAAGCATGTCAGTATGTAGAATGACATATTTAATATTTGTAAATTCTATAATCATATAGCCTGATTTGTTGTATCTGTTGCATAAATGAAGATGCATTAATTGGTGTTGCAGAGTAGCTGCCTATATGTATGATACAGCAGTGTAAGACCCAGCTGCTCCATTACTGGCTATGGACACAGGTCCACACTAGCGAGGAGGCAATCGGTTCAGTCTACAATATGGGGAAAATAGGGGTCAAGCCATTTAAAACCATCAGTCACACTGCTCTCTAGCGGCCACTACTGGCCGGTCAGGCACCTGCAGGTGTGTGAACCAATCGCATTTCTGAGCCATGCTCCTCCGGCTGAGAACTCCACATGTGATTGGGCACTGCAGGGTGGAAAGAAGCAGGGGGCTGTCGCGGTGTGAACGCTTACCTCCTCCTGAGTCTGTGGGGAGAGGTGATCGTGAGGCAGATAATGTCTGCTCAGGTACAGGGAAAAGGGGGAAATTCAGGGCCTGATCAGACAGATGATGAAGAGAATTGGTGAGAGATGACACCGCACTGTTTGCTCAGCGTCGTTGTGGTGTTCCCGTTGCCATCCTCCTTGTTTAATTTATTTTATTATTTGTGTTCTGTATAATCGCTGACATCTGTGATAAAGGTTTTTTGACGGATATGGGGTTTCCAGTCGCTGGGGCGGCCAGTGTACCTTGTGATGCAAGTAAACGATGTGGTTTGTTGATGCAAGAATAGAATTCTGTGGCTTGCTTGCCTTTGTGCCTCGTCCAAAACCTGCCTTCCCTAAAATGTGTTGTGTATTAGCAATGTAAATTAGGTACTGATTTATATCTGTTTTGCATGAGATCGTTCTTGAACATGTTGAAAAAAAAGCCATATTCGGTTCAAGCTTCCAACCCCTTTAAATGAGACGTGCGGTTTGAAAAACAAATATCGGGACCAGAATGTAAACCATATTTCTTTAAAAAAAAGTAGGCAATCGAAACTGGAGAAGTAAACACTCTGTAACATTTCTGAATACTATTAAGACTCCTGCATCAAGAACGTTTTTTCTTCTCTCTCATCTTAAGATTAAGTTTTCATTTACTTCACTTGCTCATTCACTCATGCTCTTGGTTTCTGTCTGGCCTGGCAGGCGACACTGACCATTTTAAAGACAGGAGGAGGAGGAGGAGGAGGAGGAAGGTAGCTGGCATCAGAAATAGCATTCACCAATTTATAGCTTAAGAATGTGTACAAACCTACAGCTGGCCCCTGGGAGATGAGCGCACAAGTGAGTGAGTTTCAACAGTTCTTTGTGTTCTCTCCCCTCAGGCTGATCATTCTGAAGGCTTGCTCCAGCCAAAATCACATCCTCATTTTACACCATCAACTGTTCCTGGAATGGAAACGGAGCAGTGATGTGGGAGTTTGCTAAACCAGTTAGAAAAGAGACGTCCCCTCCTTTGCTCTGTAACTGCGCATTAGCTGCCAAAATACTCATACTTTCTCTGGCCTCGGAGCATTTTGAAACAGCATCTTCAAACTACGGGATGAGACATAGCTAATTACATTACCTAATTACCATGTATGGCAGCCTTGTTCAGCTGACAGAAGTCAGTTTGAACTTTTTTGAAGTTTATTCTGCTTTTAGGCTGAATTTTTTAAAAAAAAAATCTTTCAGTTAAGTCTTTCCTCATAACGTTTAGATTTAATTACAGGTACTAACTGCATTGAATGTCATAATTTCATAATGTAATGTACCCAGACTCAGGTCAAACAAGCAGAAGACCCTTGGCTCCATCTGACAAACCCACCTGTTTTCTTTAAGAGAGCATGGGCAGGTGGAGACAAGAGTGCAGGTAACAGTTTAAAGGTGGCGGGGTGGGGGTAGGGGTAGGGGGTTCGGCAACTTTAACTGTGATGTCATAACTGTAAAAATAAGATGTTCTATGGTCTAAAATTCTCATGGTCCAAACGTCAGTTGAGTGACTCTCTCGGGTGCGCTCCAAATTGATCCTAACCCTAACTGACATCCCATCTTCCTGCTGCCTCCATGAAGTGATGTCTTTCACATGCTGATCCAAACACTGGGTCTATCACATAGAATCCAGTGATTAATGGATACTGTCCAGTGACACAGCACGGAGGATAAATTAGTATCAGCAGCATAAAGCAGCAGCAAAAAGCAGCGTTAGGTGTTAGCTTGTTGCTTGGTAGCTTTTTACGAGGAGACCAGCCCACGGAACACCCCCTTTTTATATTTAAAATATGGCTATAACCACCAAATTCCCCCCTAGTTAAACCATATACATATAAGTGTATGTGTACTGAGGAAAACTGAAGACCCCCCGTTACACTCGGGTGCACTCCAAAAGGATCCTAACTGACTTGTCTCAAAACAATACTCATCTTCTTGTGTTTGGGTCTATCACATGGAAGCCAGTGATTAACGGAGGCAGCCAGATACTAAGCGCTTGGGCTTGAAACAGCAAAAAAAAAAAAGGATCCATTTGGACTGCACCCATGAGAACGTCACCCGAGCGATGTCTGGGCTCTGGGACTGTGTTTAATTACACTAGCAGAGTATTGGGGACAAAAATACATCATTGTTTTTTTTTTTTTATTTGGATGGGGGAGCCCAGTGTGGCAGGAAAAAGAGGAGCACAGATTAAATTAAAATGAGACTCAGTGGAAACGCTGAAGGGCAAAGAAGAAAAAATAAAGACGAAAGAGAGAGGAGAGAGAGAAAGCTTGAATATACTTTCAAAAATCTCTTTATTCAATTTACAATTAGACCAAGAGCACGGTCATTTTTGTGGCAGTGAAAATCAATCTATATTCATCATAATTTATATTGAGTTCAACCAAAACAAAAATAAAACAAAAGCCATGAACAAATGAAGAAAACACATTTATATTTATAGCTTTGATATATATGTGTTGTACACAGGGTGAACGTGTTTGTGTTTGTCTTTACGTTAACGGGGTGGGGGTTAGAGAGAGCTCCTGTATGTATTCTCTTCCCAATTTAATGCTGTAGCAACACAACAATTACACCAATAAAGCACTTCTGAATTTGAATTTGAAGTTGAGAGAGAGACAGCGAGAGAGAGAGAGAGAGAGAGAGAGAGAGGGAGAGGGAAAGAATGACGGAGAGAGAGCGAGAGAGAACGTGTTCCAGACATTCGAAAACACCACATTTCTGGAGCGCTTGCAGGAACAGATCACACATCCTATTCACTCAGTCAATTGAAATATTTTTGCTGTTTAAACTGCTTCTTAATTTTTTCGCAGCCCTGGCCTCCTGGCTGATCCGTTCCAGATGTGGAGGCAGGGAGGAGAGAGTGGAGAGGCAGGGAGGTGAGAGGAGGGGCAGGGAGGAGAGAGTGGAGAGGCAGGGAGGTGAGAGTGGAGGCAGGGAGGAGAGAGTGGAGAGGCAGGGAGGTGAGAGCGGAGACGCAGGGAGGAGAGAGTGGAGAGGCAGGAGGAGAGAGTGGAGGCAGGGAGGTGAGAGCGGAGAGGCAGGGAGGTGACAGCGGAGACGCAGGGAGGAGAGAGTGGAGGCAGGGAGGTGAGAGGAGAGGCAGGGAGGTGAGAGCAGAGACGCAGGGAGGAGAGAGTGGAGAGGCAGGGAGGAGAGAGTGGAGAGGCAGGGAGGTGAGAGGAGAGGCAGGGAGGAGAGAGTGGAGAGGCAGGGAGGTGAGAGAGGAGGGGCAGGGAGGAGAGTGGAGAGGCAGGGAGGTGAGTGGAGGCAGGGAGGTGAGAGTGGAGGCAGGGAGGTGAGAGAAGGGGCAGGGAGGAGAGAGTGGAGGCAGGGAGGTGAGAGTGGAGAGGCAGGGAGGTGAGAGAAGGGGCAGGGAGGTGAGAGTGGAGAGGCAGGGAGGTGAGAGTGGAGGCAGGGAGGTGAGAGGAGAGGCAGGGAGGAGAGAGTGGAGAGGCAGGGAGGTGAGAGGAGATGCAGAGAGGTGAGAGTGGAGGCAGGGAGGTGTGAGGAGATGCAGGGAGGTGAGAGTGGAGGCAGGAAGGAGAGAGGAGGGGCAGGGAGGAGAGGGTGGAGAGGCAGGGAGGTGAGAGGGGAGGTTGTGACAGGTTCACCTCCTCTCACCCCCTCCTTCACTCTGTCCCTGTGACCGCCAAAATACTCATTCTCCCGCTGGCCCTGGACCATTTTGAAACAGCTTTTCAAAGCTACGGGACGAGACATATAGCTGAAAAAATTATTTACCCTTAACTAATTATCTATGGCAGCCTTGTTCAGCTGAAAAGTTTTTTTTTAAGTTTATTGTGTTTTTATTTTAATTAAAAAAAACCTCTATTAAATCTCTCCTTAATAGGAGAATTATTTTAGTTCTGTCTTTCCTCATAATGTTTAGCTTTAATTTCAGGAACTAATTGTGTTGCCTTTAATGATGTTGAGAAACCTGCGGTAGACACGCCTCATCACTCTCCTCTCTCCTGGTTTTCTCACCGCTCTCCTCAGCCTGCCATGAATACCGCTCAGACGGTAAAGCCAGCGTATGCTGTAAATTACCAGCATTTTTTATTTACTGTGAATGGGGAGGGAGAAACATCCAATGACAGTTGATACATCCAGTATTGTGAGTTCCTCTTGTGATTCGCTTTTTATGTACGCTCTCTGTCTCTCTGTCTCTCATTCTGTCTGTCTCTTCCTCTCTCTAATTCTCTATCTGACTGTGTCACTTTCTCCCTCTCTGTCTCATTTTTCATTTGTGTTTATAAGATGTTGGGCTGGTGCAGGTGGAGGTGAGGTTGTGGTTTTTGAATTAAGTCTGCCATTATTCTATACTGGCAAACTTAACGGGTAATGGATCCCTTTGATAAGCACTGTCAATTGTCAAAAGTCTCTCAAAAGCGTTTTCTGTCTCTGTCCCTGTTTGGGTTGATCAGAAATGTTAACCTGATACTCCGAGATTACAGTCCCTTGAGCTCCTAAATGGTGGCATGTGTAAAGAAGGCGGAATGAAGGGAACGTCAAATAGAGATGTCCTTGTGCTATGGGCAAAAATGTCAAAAATTTTCCTCATGATTTTGTGGGAATTATAAATATCAGAATAAAATACCAACAAAAAAAAGAGAAAACCATAAATGTTTTCTTACCACATACAAAAGACCATAAATAACTGGGGCTGAAGACAATCACAGTTATTGCAAAACCAGACGTTTATTCCACAATATCAGGATCATTTGTGGAAAACTGCTACTGCAGACCAGAGTTTTAAAAAAACATGCTCTATTCCAAGTATCCATTTTAAGTGCTGTTATTTTCTGACAGAGGTGTCCAAATTCATCTGAGAAGTGTGTGTTCAAGGTCTTTCCTTGAACAGTTATTCAGCAGACAACCTTATCCAGATGGACTTAAAATACAAAGCGCATAAGTCAGGGATAATCGTGTTAGAAGACCTAGAGGGAAGTGAAGTCTTGAGCGCCCGTAGCGACAATATAAGAATGGACGAGATCCCTGTAACAAACCTGCTGAGGAAAAAAAACAACAACAACAACAACAACAACGCTAGCAAAAATAGGACAAGAGCACCACTAGCTCGAGACAACGATGGCTAGACGGAAAAATGGAATCAGCTCAACTCTCTTAATTGAAGTCCATGATCAGCTGTATCAGATGTTTTATATTTTGGGTCAGAAGAGAAGATAAAATGGGACGCCCCACTGTCTTGGATGACTCCATTTAAATTGTACGGGTCAGTAAAAACCGAGAGAGTCTCTTCAGGCGATGACTTTAAAGTGAGACTCTAACATCTGCTCATAATGGGGGACAGTGTCAGGGCATGTCTGAGAAACATCCAGTCCAGCCCAGGATTGAGCCGGAGATCGCTGGAGGTCATCATGGCCACATGGAACACAAGCATGTGGGCAGTTTACATTATGGTCAGTAAAAAGCTGCCCAGAATGGATTTGCTTATTTAGGCATTAGCAGAAGATCCTGATCCAGACCCACTTGCATACCGTGGCTCACATTTATACAGCTGGCTATTTTACTGAAGCAATTCAGCTGCGCAAGTCCGAGAGAGTGTACAACAGCAGCGTGTTCTACCTGGGAGCTGGACATACAGTGTTCCAAACCGCTATACTACACTGCCAACACATTGACCACACACCCACAACCTACACCAACCACAAACCACCCTGGCACAGCTATCTCTTCGTCCTGCCCATCCCACCTTCCCTGTGCCAAGACTACTTATATTTTCTGTTCTACTAAAAATCAGGTTATTATACTTCAATTATTATTATCACTGTTATTGATGTAACTGTTATTATTTTGGAGTCATGAGTTTGGGATTCATGTCAGCCATCGCCACTCTCCTGTCTACCCGTTGTACACCCTGTGCCGGCCAGAAGCAGATGGGCTTCCCCTCTGAGCCAGGTTCTGCTCAAGGTTTCTCCCTGGTTATCCGGGGTTTTTTCCTTGCCGCTGTTGCCTTGGCTGGCTGTGAGGAGGTTTCAGGCCTGGGATCAACTGTAAAGCTTTGTGACAACTTGTAAAAAGCGCTATACAAATAAATTTGAATTGAAGTCGAATGGCACCAACCCAGTTATGGTGAGGTTTTGAGGAATTAGTACAGCTGATTTAAAGAACTGGATCGCTTTGTCAACTTTCCTAACTTCTCCATAAGAAAAACCTAGCTATAGTAAGATTTATTGCATGTCTCTTTCAGAACTATATATATACATAGAATATAAAATAAAAAAAGGTGTTGGCCAGGTCACTTAGAGTCACTAAATCGAGCGATAAAAGCGCTAGGCTGGAAAAAGCCGCTAATGACCCTCGTTCTCAGCCACAATTTCCAACATCAAAAGGAAACAGCCATTTGGGTGGAGAAAGCTTGCGAAGCAGCTGTGAATTTAAGGAAAGCCGGTTAAAAATGACTTCTGTCGTTGTCCGTAAATCACAGGCATTCAGAAATGCGGGCAGAACTAATGGCACGTAATTGTGCGTGCTCACCCACTGAAATTGTTTCTACAAAATAAAACCACATTGACCGGTCTTCAAATGTTCCCATTTCCTCAGTAATGCCTTCGCACGTTGATTGATGGTTAGTCAGCTCGCTACTGTAGCTATGTCACATCTCGGCTTGTTTCATTAGTTGTTTTTTTATTTTTAATGGCTGCTGTGCTTCTCAGTATAAAAGGCAGAAAATGTCACCAGAGTTTATCAAAAATAAATGAGAAATTGAGCTGGCAGACAGACTCTTTTTCCATGCAAACAAATGATGCCTGACCTGTGGTTCAAGAAACCTGTTGTGGTTTGACAAAAACCGTTGTGTGCTTTCTCTTTGAGGTCTTTAATTATCACATATGGTGTTGAAATACGGTAGATGTTGCACAAATTTTTAATTTTTATTTATTTTTTTTATCATGATCCTTTCTAGTGGATGTTTGGGAAACAAGTTGTACTTTTGGGTACGATGTACCCAATGCAAAATGCTAACATGCTTCTTGAGTTTCCCTCAGTTCCTCCTCAAATCAAAGTTTCAAGGTTGTAACCTCCCGCAGGGGGCTGGGGGTGAGGGTGGGGGGTTCCAGAACACCTGGGTTCTGCCCCAGAGAACTTGGCGATGCAAAGTGGAAGAGCCAGTGCGCCAAAGCAGCCCTCAAGTTGGGAAGAAACGAGACGAGGAGACAAAAGGACACGGTCCGATTAGAACGAAATCGAACTTCCTCTATGTGAGAGCACACTCGTGGGCCTCAGACCCCCGGAGCAGCCGCCAGTGACC
>CM040750.1:35611885-35624385 GCA_022829145.1 Albula goreensis
TCCTGGTGGGGTATGGGCTGTACTGTTTTTGTTGGAGCTCAGAGCAGGGTCTCTCCACCCTGGTCCTGGTGGGCTATGGGCTGTACTGTCTTTTGTTGGAGCTCAGAGCAGGGTCTCTCCACCCTGGTCCTGGTGGGCTATGGGCTGTACTGTCTTTTGTTGGAGCTCAGAGCAGGGTCTCTCCACCCTGGTCCTGGTGGGGTATGGGCTGTACTGTTTTTTGTTTCCACTTTAAAAATCAGCAGCTGAATAAGACCCCGAGACACCAGCTGAGGTGAGTTAACTGTGCAATCAACAGCTTAAATTGATCAATTAAACACTGGGTAATAATGAGCACAACAACACCCCACGGCTCTCAGGGAAGGGAGTGGAGAACCTCCAACTTAGAGTCATTTTGAGCTGAGGTTGACTCACATGTCTCAAACTCTTGAGTGGCACCCAGTGTGTTTTCTCAGGTTTGGTCTGTGTGCTGAAAGTGTCCATGTTAGAAGCAAGAATACAGGGTAAGTTTTACTGTACCATCTTCTTAGTTACCAGAAACAGGAATGTTCATGGCCCATACCTTTGAGTGCTTATCATGGCACCAGCTGTGAAATTACCCAGCTGTGACCAACAGTCCACAGCAGAAAAACACAAATTACCAGGTTTTTACTTTCAAGTTACCAGGTTAGCATTAGCCCCTCCCATTGACAAGTCAGCCACCCACAATTTACCAAGCTAGCATTAGCCCCTCCCATTGACATGTCAGCCACCCACAATTTACCAAGCTTGCATTAGCCCCTCCCACTGACATGTCAGCCACCCCTACCCCATTTCCCAACATGTCAGCCACTCACAATTTACCATGCTAGCATTAGCCCCTCCCACTGACATGTCAGCCACTCACAATAGCATTAGCCCCTCCCACTGACAGGTCAGCCACCCACAATTTACCATGCTAGCATTGGCTCTTCCTACTATCCACATGTCAGTCACTCAAAGTTTACAAGGTTAGCATTATCTTGACACCGCACTATCAATTGTAGCGAAAAGTGATGAGGCGGATGCTGAAATGACCATGCCGGCATGCATGCGTGCGTGTGAGCGTGTGTGCGTGCATGCATGCGTGTGTGCGTGTGTGCATGCTGCCGTGTGTGCATGCTGGGTTGCGTGCGTGCGTGCGTGTGTCTTATTGAAGCAAATTAGAGATACATGAAGAGGTCAAGACATCTGCTCAAGAGCTGAATCTGACAAATGTTTGTGCAGATGTTTGTGGATAGTCTTACAGGTGCCATACATTATTAATAAAATGTAGGGGTCCCCCTGGCCCTCCTTCTCAACCCTTCATGTTTTTGTTGTTATGGAGATATTAGTACTTCTAATGGGAGCCCTATTTCAGTGAGTGCGAATGCAACGATTACAGAAGAATGTGTGATTTGAACAGATGTGTGATTCTGTGTGTTATACACTAGTGGCATGTGCATAAAATCATCTCCAAATTGGTTTGGTCACAGATGGTGCTAGCCAATATTGTGACACAGTGTTAGGGAAAAAAAGACTTGAAACAAACATAAAAAAACAAAACAAAGTCAAACAAACATCAGGGTGGGAGGAGAAACAGCACTGATATATTGAAAAGGCCTCTTCCCCATGTGAGAATGTACTTTTTGTTGCATGTTAGAAATGTGACGTAGATGATGTTTATGTTTTTCAATGATAACCTAATACCTGACTGTGTCAGGAAATGTTTTTTTTTTTGGCCCCTGTTTGAGCCGAGCAAACAGGGGTCGGCGTTTCACACCATTCACCATCACCCCCTCCTACTTCCCCCGGGGTGAATCGATGGATGTGTATCTTACAAACAGTATAAAAGATAACTAAACCTTATGCCTGTTGGACATTTTGCTGAATTCCTGTGCTCGCACGGCCAGCTGGGTAATTAAACTTTCCTGTCTTTTGTTACGAACAATTGGGCCCGGGTCTTCGTCGATACTGCGTCCGGTATTTTGGATTGATCAACAACTGTCTGCCTCGGACAGAGAGGAAAAGGGAAAAGGTGAGGTGTGGTCGCTCTCGGCCTCTCACCTCCTGCTGGCCCACGCAGGTAATTACACCTGTACCTTTCAAGCTCCCTGCAGGGCTGGGCATGTCAGCCAGGGCAAGTGTGGAGATGACAGCCTTCCCTGTGGAGCAGTGCACCCTGGGAAGACAGCACAACCACCAGCTGCTCTGTTCCCTCCCCGTATCTCCTGACAGGCTCTACTGCACCCCCTAGAGGCTGGAGTACCTCACAGCATTCGGTTAAAATCAAACAACATCCCAAACAGTAGCTTCTGCCTTAGGCACTGTTTGTTTATCTTTTTTTAGCGTTTTATTTCATTTATCATTCATGAATTAGGCAAATATTGATAAAAATTGTGTATTTACTACAGAGACTCTACAAAAAGAGTACAAGACAGCAGCAAAAATAAGTTGAGCAAGAAAGCAAAACAGAAAAATGATTCACGACATGGCGGATTTGACACTAATGTGACAATAAATACAATTGTTCAAGCTAAAATTGATTTCAAGCAGAAGTTCTACAAACCTAAAGATTCTTAATTTAACCTCTGATCCAACAATTTCAGAATATAATGACCCCCATCAGAAAAACTTTGAAAAGCTTTAAAATAAATGCTACTTCTCAGCTGTTTTTCCCGCTCTCTGAACTCTCTCAGTGTCTCAGAGTTTCACTGAAGTGACAGCGTGTAAGACGTCACCTAGTTCGGCGGTATCCGCGTGGTGGCTCTGTTTTTTTTCTCTGCTGTTCCCACCGCGCTATAACAGAGAATCGGTTATGAGGACATAGCTACGTGGAGAGGCTTAGGGCCGTGAAGACGCCGCCCGACAGCTGCGATGATCAGATGATGCTTAATGCGCCATATACATTTTCCATTACTATAAATACCCCCCCCCACACCACACCACACCGGGACCCAACGGCTGCAGGCTCAGATAAAAACAGGAGGGCGGGGAGGGAGAGAGAGAGAGAGGGTTTACATTTTTTTTGCTCAAATCTGGATTTTTTAAGAGGAGAGTAAGGGAGGGTTTGGTGGTGTGTGTGTGTGTGTGTGTGTGTGTGTGTGTGTGTGTGTGTGTGTGTGTGTTTGTCTGAATGTGCGTGTGCATGCGTGTGAGCGTGCATGTGTGTGTTTGTGTGAGTGTGTGTGTGTGCGTGCGTGTGAGTACGTGCATGTGTGTGTGTTTATGTGTGTGAGAGTGTGTGCACATGTATGTACACATGTCTCTGTATGTGAGTGTATGCCTGTGTGTGCATTTTTTTCTCTTTGCTTAAGGGGTTTTAATGCCATCTCTGTATTTTAATGCTTTAGTAATGCACATTCTCTCTCCGTCATGCTAATGAAGAGCGTCTGAACGCTTACATGTGAGGAGCCTGACTCCGCAGAGGGGGCAGCCCAGCACAACTGAGAGAGGGTGTGGGTTACACCATCCCTAATGTTTATCAGCGAGTGGTTCATCTGTGTGTGTGTGTGTGTGTGTGTGCGCATGGGAGTAAAATTAGCATATTTGTACATTTTTAACTAAAAGAACAGAATTTCTCTTATAACGCCATCTGAAGTTGTTTTGATTTTTACTGTTGTAGGTTGAGGGGACTCCATGGCAGAAATGTAAGGACGCTGTGAGTCATGAGGGCAGTTTGAGTACGCAGTCAAAGCAGGCCCATTTGCCCAGTTTTGGGGGGCAGAATCCCTTGTTGCAAGGAGCAATTGCTGGACTGGATTCATTACGTTGTTCAGGTGTGGCATTTCAGTTAACATAGAGAATATTTTGTATATTAGTACTGAACTAGTACTGTACTAGTACTAGAATAATGTATATTAGTTCTGTATGTTAATTCTCTAGCTCATGTACTTTCACTCAGAGCAGTCTTAAACTGAATTTGATACACGTCCTCCATTATGTTTTTTAGTGATTGTAAATGTGTTATAAGATAGTTTGGTGAGATGTTTGCATAACATTACCTCGCAACCAAATGGAAACAAATCTAGATACTCACCTAACATTCTTTTAACATTGCTACTCACTGGGTTTGCAATCCAAAATTGCATAAGCAATGCAACTTTCAATAAACCTGTCGGGCGGTTGGTTCAACCATAACATATTTTCTGTACTCCTCTCCTCCACATTAACAACAACTACCAACAAAAATAAAATAATGCAGACTGTGCAGATGCATTATCTTCTGATATTCATGCACAGAAAAGAGAGGGAAGAGGAAACCAGGATGAAAATCACTGTGCTTAGCATTCTTTTATTCCACAGCTCCTTGAAACCCGGCACAGAGGAGGCCAGGAGGATGGGAGCTGAGCTGGGAGACGGCTCCTTTGGACTCTGAATGAAAGCACTCTTCAAGGGTTTACCCCCGCTATTGATACCTGGTACCTGCTCCTCCACATCCTCCCAAACGCAAACTTTAAAAAGGGTATGGAGGAGTCCCAGGGGACGCTACAGCTGCGCTACAAGGCCAGAGCTTATTCCTTTCTCATTGCTCTGGCGAAGCATTGTGGGTAATTTATTGTTTTGAATATTTTATATGCTCTTAAAAATGTTGGGGATAAATCCATCACCATGGCTTAGGTGTTTGTAGCCTTGCAGGGAGGTTGGCCTCTGTTATCGACAATGTCCACTGCTTATTGAAAATGGCGTTGGAGGCTCCTGTACAGCTTGGCTAAGGCGTCTGTCTATAATTAAACATTAACAAGGTATTGATCATGCAGTCATAGACTTACTCCTACATCGATGTAATTCATCAATGTGTTTTGAGCCTTCTCATTATAACCAAACCCTTATAACTTGTTGTTTTTTTTTACCAATGATCTGTGTATCTGTGTAAAGTTTATGGTGAAATAAATGCTTGCTCAGAAAAATGACAAGCTCACATAAAACATAGAAAAGAAAAGAAAAATATTTTAAATAATGTTTAAAATATGAAAATGTGCCCTTACTAATGTGGGTGTGTGAATGTTTTTCTCAGGATACAGGAGGAATAAGGACAGACTTCCTGCTCCATCGATCTCAGATAATGACTTAATTTGGTCAATTAGGAGGTACGGAAGATGGTGACATGAAAAATCCATTCCTACGGCCTTTGGGACCAGCACTTCCCCTTTATTTCAACCAGAGGAGAGTGTGTACCAACACAACAGGGTCAAGGGTTCACCTTCCAGGAACATCCATGGTAAAAAAAAAAAAATATAAATCAATAAATAAGCAAGGCTCCCAAATCTCAAATATAGGCCCAAAAAGCTCAAGAAAAAAAATCAATCAAACACAACTGATCGATAAACTGAGTTCTCTATCAAATTTAATTTAGTGTCGTGTATGTATTTAGTATACCACTGGAATCATCAAATACATCATTTTCCATGTAGGAAAAAAAACATGAAAAAATAATGCATATATTTTTTAAGTGGATATGTCTTGGCTTAGACTCTCTTGCTGAAAGATGTTTTACATCACATAAGTAGTATCATTACTGTCATTTATATCCTGCTTAAATAACAGTTTTGAGTCAAAATAGAAGGGGGGGTCAAAACAATCAAAAAATAAAACTGTAAACTGGCTGGTACCTCACAGCGAGTCTTTCCGACACCCCAAACTTGTGCCTGTGAAATGCCATCTGCTCTGTTGCCAGGGCAACGGCATGCCATCATGCCTTGCTGACGCGGATAGGAGCTTTGTCATGCTCTCCTCGCGCGCCCGCTCCAGGTGATTCCCCTCACAGGAAAGAGGTGCCGCGTCGTGGTGCCGTGTCGCTCCGCTTGTCTCTGCCCTTCGGGGCCCTATGTGAGATTAATAGCCTATTCCACCTACCAGCTACCTCAGGGGCCCTCAGGGGCCACGGCAAATCTGGTGCCCCAGCCCCCTTCAGGTGCCACACTGATACTCCAGGTGACAAATCGAAAGGGACACACATCAGGTTGCTCTGCCCGCGGCCCCCCATGCCTACCCCCACCCTCCTCCCCACCCATGCCTGCCCTCCCCTCCGGTTTCCCGCTAATGGATTCGCTGTCATGTGATCATCACCTGGCCTTCCACTACACATGGGAACAGGGGACAGGCGGGGGGAGCGGGGCGGGGGTTGGGGTGGGACGGGCGCAGAATCAATAGTTTTCTAAATGTGGCCTAAAATCGTTTGCTATAATAGACCCCAGCACTCCTCCTCCTCCACCCTTTCCTTTTCTCTCCTTCCTCTCAGATGCCCCCAAAAAAAAAAAAATGTAGAAAACTCAGAATGCAGTGGAGTCTCCCAGGGGGACAAGCCTGATGGAGCTGACTGGATACGGTAACAGTCGTATTTATTTACTTATTCTTTCCGTTGGCTCTACATAGACCTGGGGAAAAGGTGCTGCTCCATAAATAGCTAGCGCTATGTCTCGCTTTTCTTCTGCTAATCTTTACTGACATAAGTTAATCTCACCCCAGCAAATTATGTGTTTTAATACACCTAACAACAGCGACAGCAACAACAACAAGAAAAAAAAAAACAATATTCTGATTCCAAGTCTTATTGTGTAAAAACAAATGTGTTAGGGAGAGATAAGTCATTAGCACTGCGGTAGCTAATTGTGCAGAGATAAACATTCTATGTACATGCTCTTGTAAATCAAAGGGAAGCATCATGTATTTTTTTTTTTTTTTTGAATTCTTATTTTTTTAATTAGCATCTCATCAGAATTCACTGCTGGACTGGGCGTTTTTTTGTGTCGGCATTGAGATTCCGAGCCACACTGGTGTTATCTGGTGAGCTGATTGAATGCAGAATCTGCCCCCCCCCCCGTTTTCAGGCCGAAAGTTGGCTGGCTCATGATGAGATTATGCTCGCTTTCATTGACTGCAGCTTGACAGAGCGTCACTTTTAACAAATGCCCGATGCAGGGGCGTCCAGCTGTTAAACCAACTGTCCCTGTTATTGGCTACACATCTGCTCCATTACCACGCCAAGTACCAAGCCCCGCCCACAGCCGTGTCAGTAAGGCTGAGACCCGCCCACTCTGCTTGGTACTTACAATAAGAGTAGCATTTATGGTGGTGGAGTAAAGGCCTGAGTACAGAACATTTGTAACAATTTTTTTAGTACATCTGCCGTACAGTTTAGAGCAGGGTTGTCAAACTCCAGTCCTGGAGGGCCGCAGTGTCTGCGGGTTTTTGTTTTTTCCTTTCGATTGGCAGCCATTTTAGGCCTTGGAAACCAGGTGTGTGGACTCTTTAGCCAACCAGTGATTTTAATTAATCAATTAAGTGCTAAAACACACAAAAAAACCAGCTACCACTGCGGCCCTCCAGGACTGGAGTTTGACACCCCTGGTTTAGAGTAAAGTTTAGGGTAAAAGTTTAAGTTTTAAACACACAGTTATTCTTTTTTAAATAATTTTCAAAGGCATGTTAATGTTGTGAATAGAACACATTGTACGTTTCCACTTCTCAGTCAAACAACCAATTGATATGCCTTTATTCACTTTAATGGGCTATTCATTGTGTGAGTGAGAGGAAAAAAACCAGACCGTGTAATAACTGAAAGCACAAATATATGAATATTTATTTTAAAATAACACTTAAAAACATATTGAGAACCTGGGTAGCTGTTTAAAAGAGCTGAAGCATTTTTGTAAAGCTATTAAGAAGGTTATGCAGTTATGTGTTGCTTTTATTTCAACATCGAGGCCAACCTGAATGTCAGTAATTGTGAAGAGCAGATTGTAAGTCTGTTTAATCTGACTATCCCCACCTTTGAAACATGCAGACTACACTGTGATCGCTTATCCAAAGCTCGCTGTGCTACTTTTTTACCTTTGAGAAAGTGTGTGAGAAAATGCATACAGATTTCAAACATCCACACACAGGCAAAAAAACGGATTATCTCCAGTACTTCTGAGGGTTTAATTTTCTTTATCACTTGTCCCCTGTGGGGAAAACAAAAGAGAGAGCTTTTAAAAAAAAAAAGTGGAACTGCTGAACACCCGAGTACAATTACAGATTACATCTGCCTGTAATTCCTCACTTTGTCCACACAAAACAGAACCAGGCCTACGAGTAAAAAGTTTACTGTGATGGTTAACCTGCAGGAAACTCAGGTACCCTTTATAGTGATGGGCTTAAGCCTGTTTTCTGTTGTCCAAAAATCATTAGGTGCCGTTTGATGGGAGATAATTACAGAAGTCATAATATCTGGCATAAGGAAGACATTCATGAGGGGTTATAGAAACATACAGGCACAAATTGCCTATGTTGCCCACAGGAACATGAAGTACACATGGTTGCTTCTTGTTGCCGTTTGGCTGGACGGATGGTACCGCCATAGGAGCATTTTGACCAACTTTTTTTTCTAGAAACCTCTTATAAATACTTTATAACCATCACAAATATGCTATAAATGCTTTATATAAAGTGTTATTAATTTTTCAGAAAGTAGTGAAATCGCTCTCCGGGGCTCCTGTGAGAGCCGGGAGACTCTGGACTTTGGATCAGCAGGCTGATCTGTGTGAGGCCAGGGAGGGCCGTGGTCTTAAGCCCACCACAGAACCCGGCCCGTGTTACTTTCTCAAAGGCATTTATAAGAAATGTATCCCCCGCAGCCTGGTCTTGTCCGTTTGCAAGCAGGAGGAGAGCTACATACTGACAGAACGACCGATTATCTGGAGCGCCACAATCCGCACAACAGAGAGCATTGAGTTCTGGTATTTTTATTATTAATGTTAGAACACCGCTGAAGAACACGATAATAAGTTAGATTTGTGCACGGAGACATGAGGGGTTTTAATGTATATGTAAACTGCACTTTATTATGCTATTAAAGAGCACATGCATGCTTTTTTTAAGTCGATGACGAAATTAAAGATAAAAATTTCCAGGCTCTCTGTCTCTGACATTGACATGATCTCTCATCATGGCCTTTACACATTATCCCTAAATAGGTGTACAAGTTAATTGGAGATGAGTTTTCTGTGGAGCGTCTCTGCATTCAGAGCGGGTATCTTCACGTACAGAGAGAATCAATTTCAGTTCACTTTGAAGTATACACCGGAGGGGGAAGAACAGATAAGAACACGGTTCTTATTGGACTCACATTGTAGAACCCAGTTCTCCAACCCGCTATCTCTGTCAGCTGTGCGGTAACGGATAGTAAACACGTAGTCTCTCTTGTTTTTTTATGTAAATACGTTACAGTGGAGTTCCCTGAGGGTGGCCACATTATATGCACACTAACATTGTGTATTGATTTGTTGCGAGTGATTCAGTTTTGTATTTGGATAAGGTTTAAAATTGATTTTTTTTTTTACTGTAAAATAAGTACAGTTGAGACTTTGTGGTCTCAACCCAACTGATCTGACGACCTCAGTTAACCCCAGCGTGGCCAGGGGTCGATTATGGCTCATGGGGCATATTTCAGTGTGTTGGAAGCAGAGATTCATCTGTAAAGGCCACACAAGATCCCCCTGTGTCAGGACTATTATTATTCAACTTATTCATGTATAAAAACATGCACTATTTTTAAACCAGCGAGTGCATTTTTAACAATATTCTTTACAAAAAAGGGTTGTCTTTCTTAACAACCATGTTTCCCATTTACATTTATCAAACCTCAAAAACAGGATACAAATACTGCAATATATCCAAAACTGTATGAACAAATTAAACTAACAAATATTATTCCAACGACAATCTGGAAAAAAAGCAAAAAATAAAAAAATAACTCTACCAATGTATGTCTTTGCGTATGTGTAAATGTACACATAACTCCTTTATAATTTTAGTATTGTTTACTTTTAACACTTACTTTTAAGTATGGTTTATAGAAATACTATTACAACTCTTGAAGTAAGTGATTAACACTCCAGTTACAGACTTTAGCAGGGGTAAAAGTTTAAGTTGGAATAAGGCTTAAACATAAGACATTAAGAAAAAAGGAGTGATGCTTAAACTGAAGGCTTTAATAAGAAAAAGTTTTTATGCAGTTTCTTCAATTCATGCAGTTCACCAAGTTACACGGAAGGTGCTGGATGAACTCATTACACTGAGAAAACTCTGGCTTCCCTGTCCTCAACAAAACGTCATCGTCTGAGTTTAATATCATGTCAATGTTACCACTGATCAGTTTGCACTAATTAGGATAATTACACCAATGCATAATCTGTTTACTCAACACTCTGTTAATAACAATTTAGAAATCAAAAATATTCAAGAGGTGACTGTCAAGAGCCCATTGTCGTTCCAGTGTTCCAAATCCAGCTGAAACAACAACAACAACAATATTTGTTGATGCATATCAGTTGTTAACTGTTTGTCCGTTTACCATAATTCAAAATAGGAATGCATTCAGACATGAAAAAAAAACAAAGTTGTGGTTTTAAAAAACCAGGACTCCCTGTTTCATAGCCCAGATATCGTTTGACGATTTGTTTTGAATATAAATTGCTCTTAATATAGATAAGTTTAAAAATACCTATTTTACGCATGTTTGCTGCTGTCATTGTTTGAAATGGTAGATTTTGTATGATGTGGGCACATGTTGTGTACTGAGACTCCACTGGGATCACGGCACCTGCTCATTTACATCAGAGCGGGGCCGGTTAATCTCGCACATGCCAAAAGATCGGAGGCCGCCATTAATTAATCTGCTAATTAGATAACAGAGCATATGTCTGACGGGACACCTGTGAGAAGGCAGTCGTGCTCCGACGAGGGCTGAGGACGAGCGGAAACACATCGGCACGGCCGCGTTTGGTTCGGAGCCTCGCGTTTGGTTTGGATAAATAACTGCAGCGTCGGGCTAAGCGAGGCCAGCGTGTGTTCTGAATGTGTTCGGAATAATCTGAACTATTTGGGATCGCTGCTTTCCTTCTGTCCTGGATATTCTTTTTTTTTTTTGTTCTAGGAAATTAATTATTGATTTTTTGTAGCAGAGAAACCCAACCCCACCTCCTCTACCCTTCTCCCAAGCCCCCAACCCTCAAATCTGGACTTATCTATCTCTCTAAGATAACTTATTGTTTTTCCAGCCCCTAGCTGAAACAGTAATCCAAATGCTCTTACACCTGTGGAGTTACTCAAGTGTGCAGCTCTGTGCACTGTGAAAAATACAGCATCACCTGCTGATGGCGTTCACTGCAGTCTACGTACCAACAGTATTCAGGCCTTAATGTGAAGGAATGTGGCCGCGGTTTGGAAAGTAACGCCCGTCTCATGTGAAGGAATGTGGCCGCAGTTTGGAAAGTAACGTCCGTCTCATGTGAAGGAATGTGGACGCGGTTTGGAAAGTAACGCCTGTCTCATGTGAGGGAATGTGGCCGCGGTTTGGAAAGTAACGCCTGTCTCATGTGAAGGAATGTGGCGCGGTTTGGAAAGTGACGCCTGTCTCATGTGAAGGAATGTGGCCGCGGTTTGGAAAGTAACGCCCGTCTCATGTGAAGGAATGTGGCCGCGGTTTGGAAAGTAACGCCTGTCTCATGTGAGGGAATGTGGCCGCGGTTTGGAACGTAACGCCTGTCTCATGTGAAGGAATGTGGCCGCGGTTTGGAAAGTAACGCCTGTCTCATGTGAAGGAATGTGGCCGCGGTTTGGAAAGTAACGCCTGTCTCATGTGAAGGAATGTGGCCGCGGTTTGGAAAGTAACGCCTGTCTCATGTGAAGGAATGTGGCGCGGTTTGGAAAGTAACGCCTGTCTCATGTGAAGGAATGTGGCCGCGGTTTGGAAAGTAACGCCTGTCTCATGTGAAGGAATGTGGCCGCGGTTTGGAAAGTGACGCCTGTCTCATGTGAAGGAATGTGGCCGCGGTTTGGAAAGTAACGCCTGTCTCATGTGAAGGAATGTGGCCGCGGTTTGGAAAGTAACGCACGTCTCATGTGAAGGAATGTAACCGCGGTTTGGAAAGTAACGCCTGTCTCATGTGAAGGAATGTGGCCGCGGTTTGGAAAGTAACGCCTGTCTCAAAGGAGAACAACTTTGATGAGAGGGGCTTTGAAGTTCTCAGATGAGAGATCTTGTTAAACAAACGTAAAACAAAATCAATATATATATATTTATATACATAAATGCACATATACAGCTACACTTATGCACACAGTAGCCTTAAACTGGAACTGTTCAGAGGTACTAATGCTTTTCGGTTTAAAAGGAGGCTCAAACCTGCGCTCTTCACCCACTGTGGGGACCTGCTGATACCTTCCCCCTTCATGCTGGTGAGGGAGCCGGCCTGCTCCGAGACTCTGGTCATGTGGTTAAGCTAGGCGGGTGGGGGTGCGGGGGCCGGGGGGGGGGGGGGCATGATTAATTGGAGCAATGAAGCTCATTACGTAGATTAAGCAGGAGTTACTAGAACATTATTGATTGTTGTCCCTTAAATAACCTTACAGTCTGTAGGTGTGTGTGTGTGTGTGCTTTTGAGTGTGTCTGAGAGTGTAAGTGCTTTTGTATGAGTGTGTGTGTGTGCTTTTGAGTGTGTCTGAGAGTGTGAGTGCTT
>CM040750.1:35629385-35679385 GCA_022829145.1 Albula goreensis
TGTTAATGCCACATAAACTCAATATCCTTATTAAATCAACTTTTGATCACACAGGGTTTATAGATATATAGAGTGGGCGGATTTAGCTTGCTTAGAAATGATAATTCTCCCTCAAGTCCACGGATTAAGCATTCAAAGACTCTGGTAATTCAATATCGCATTCGCTTTAGCTTTACATCTGTAACTTTCTCAGTGTGCCCAAAAAAGAGAAAGAATAAGAAAAAAAGCAGGGAATTGACATCTATGAATAATAAAATGCTGATGCAAATGGCTGCTGGAAATTCTGTAATTACAGCAATCAGAATGAGAGGGCCCAGAACCAAGGGTTTGTTGAAACATATTTTTATTGCCATTGAGTCCTGTTTGCAGGAATGCACTGTTTTTTGTGCTTGATTTAAAAAAAAAAGTTATACAAATCCTTTTTAGTGATTCTGTCCAATTTATGACTTATTGGTTACTAGTACATTAAAATGCACCTTCACATACGGTTTTATACAGAATTATTTGCCATATTGGGTTCGAAAAGGCTTTTTAAATTATAAGTAGGACATCTCATTATTTCTACCTTGAGGTGGACAGGCTAAACCACAGAACTGCTCCAACAGTGCGAATAAACTGTGAATTATGTATCAGTTCCATTCTCATATCTTCATGATTTGAGTTTGAATTTTTTTCAGGGCAGACCTAGATTTCAAGATAAGTGACCAAGGGTTGGGAAAACACACAAAAACGTCAAAAGCGTTCACATATGTGAGAAGATTACACACATCTGGTAGTCACAATGGCAATAAACCCATTCACCTACAGTCTACAGAGTATCCAGCACTGCATCAAGCCCATTTACCTACAGTCTACAGAGTATCCAGCACTGCATCAAGCCCATTTACCTACAGTCTACAGAGTATCCAGCACTGCATCAAGCCCATTTACCTACAGTCTACAGAGTATCCAGCACTGCATCAAGCCCATTTACCTACAGTCTACAGAGTATCCAGCACTGCATCAAGCCCATTTACCTACAGTCTACAGAGTACCCAGCACTGCATCAAGCCCATTTACCTACAGTCTACAGAGTATCCAGCACTGCATCAAGCCCATTTACCTACAGTCTACAGAGTATCCAGCACTGCATCAAACCCATTTACCTACAGTCTACAGAGTATCCAGCACTGCATCAAGCCCATTTACCTACAGTCTACAGAGTATCCAGCACTGCATCAAGCCCATTTACCTACAGTCTCAAGCCCATTCAGAGTATCCAGCACTGCATCAAGCCCATTCACCTACAGTCTACAGAGTATCCAGCACTGCATCAAGCCCATTTACCTACAGTCTACAGGGTATCCAGCACTGCATCAAGCCCATTTACCTACAGTCTACAGAGTATCCAGCAATGCATCAAGCCCATTTACCATGTGTATTATACATGTCCACATGTAAATTACAGACTGTTATATGTGTATGTCATGTGACCGCTCACTGTCACACTTACTCTGCATGTTTATACATACAATCATAAGGTTTTTGGGATATTTCATATAACACACATGTAAAATTTGTATTGTACTTGTACCTATGTTTCCACTCACAAAGTTTTTATGTCAGCGCTAACATCGCCTGAGCCAGCGCGCTAATGTCACCTCCACCTGCAATCAGTCAGAACAGCTGACGGGGGGTTGTGGCAGCATCCTGCTGTCGGCCGTTGTACAAGTCTTTGTCGGTCCAGATCTTCACTGTCGGACATGTTGTATCAGAACCCAGAGTGGTGTTTCTCCCGCCGTTACAGATTCCCCCGCGACGGCAGCTGTCTTATCTGACGCGCGATCGCCGCATCACTGAGACGCTGTCGGCCATGATTAATGGCTGGTGCCGTAACAGACAAGCGGCCGGGACCTCGGTACGATGCACTTGCGGCAGCGAGGAGGAGAGAAAGCCCGAGCCGAGGGGAGCACCAAAAAACCATGGCCAAGCACCTCCAGCTTACAGACAAACAGAACAGTAATGTTCCGTGCAATAAGGGGCTCTGCTTCTAATCGTAGTAGAATACATTTGGTAACATATAGAACCGTTCATGAATCAACAAAGGGACCATGTAGTACTATAGAACCATTTTATAATCCATAAATGGCTCTAAAAATAAATCAGTTAGAATCACTTATGAGCTAACCACACATCTGCTTCTATGTAACCATATCATAACCCATGGATTGCTCTAAAATTTTTACATTAGAATCATTCATGAGCTATTTTGTGGAAACAGAACTTATAACTGGTTCTAAAGTTCGTTGACGGTTCTATATATTACCAAAATAAGGTTTTCTCAATGCTTTCAAGCAAAAAAAAACCCTCTTAGGGTGCAACTTGTGGTGTCTCATTCATAAATATACACATGTATTTTGTGCACATCTTCACAGGGCTGTAGAAAGGTTAGTGTTACTCTGGGCTCACCTCGCCCGCTCTACTGTTTAAACTAAAACGCTTGAAGGGCTTTCTATGCAAAACAATACATAAAAATACATTTTAAACATTCTTTAACACTTAATGAGCTTGATCATCCACCGCTATGGTTGTATAACAATGGATTAGCCACTTTTCCTTTTCCCTTGTAAGACTTAAATATAAATTAAGATAATCATATATACATTTACATATCACATTAGTGCTATTTAATAACCCGCAGTAGCCTTATTTAAAATGAGGTTTCAGAAGTCTTCTTTCCACTTTCCAGTCAGATGATTGAGTTGAAAGTGGCATAGTTAAAGGCCTCATTTGAAGCGGAATGTTCTGAGTCCTGCGGGTTTGAATCCGCTTTCTCATCTGTGTCGAGTGCCATCTCTGCTAGCTCTGCCGCACAAGCTGAGCTAGATGCTCCTTCAACATGTACAAAGTTAATGTGGAACGTTTTTATCCCTCCTAATTTGAGCAACAGAAATCGCCCAATGGCAGGAGTTTATCTGTTACCTTAGTTGGCGATTCAGAACCCTCCCTCGGATTTTAATTAAAAGCCTGACTGACAACTCGGGCTATTTTTTCCCCAGCTGTTTCAAATTAAAATACAGATAAGAAATTATATTTAGGGGGCCTTATCAACCCCATCAACTTCCTGCTGGCTAATTTTTCTTTCTTCTTTTAGTAGACGGGGAAAAAAATATGTTCACTTGCTGGTTTCTTAAGTAAGCAAGGCTGTTTTTTTACCTTCATCTCTTGTATGGTTGGGGAGATATTGGATAAGTAGAGAAATTAGAGACCAGACAGCTTCACAGTGAGGTTAATGCACTGCTGGCAGCTCGGAAATACGACAGAAATTAAGTGTCGCAATAAAAAAAAAAATTAAGGCTAGCTCTCCCGTTGTGAGCCAGGACTACAGACATGTTTATCCACATTTCAGTCTTTCAAATGGAATCTTCGCGCTGCTCATTTATTTATTACGCCCGACAGCGGCTGAGCTGTCATTGGCTCTTCCCAGGTCGGCCTTGCGATGCGACTGAAGCTTGTGTTTTTATCGTAAAGTTACTGCTGCTAATTCGCGAGGCCGCGGGCCCTGCTGGTCTCCAGCAGCACAGAGGGTCGGGTCTAAAATGTGCGCGGTATGAGCTTGGGGTTCGAGGCTTCCAGCCTGAAACAAACGGTTGCACATGTCTCCCAACTCCGGACACGGCCCACATCAAGCGGGAGCCAGATCTTAAAATGCATTCTCTCTCTCTCTCGCTCTTTTGCAGTTTATTTTCTGAATCACAGTTTGGTGTCACTTTATCTCCTTCCTTCTTTGCTTGACACGAAAAGCGGGGATAGCATTTTTATACCTTTTATAGGCTTAGACTGAACGGCAGGCTTCATGCAGCCGCTCTTCTCACCGCGGATAAACAAACTGGTTTAGCTTTTATATGTCAAAAGCAAAAAAAGAAAAATATATATAATATCGTAAGAAATGTGCCAAAATGCACGTACAGAAGCAATGCACTTTGATACTTAAAAAAAAACATCAAACTAACACAAAAAAACCCGAATGGCCTTTATACTGCCTTATGCCAAACGGAACACATGGAATATTCTGGAGCAAGCGATAACACTTGCAGCCGGTTGTTGCTGTAATCACGAGCATGTCATGTTCTCGGGGCAAGCCGCCCTGTCATGCGAAAGCGGCAAATGTGTCTTTCTGTGGCGGTGACCTTGCGGAGAGGGCGAGGGAAACGGCGAGATGTCCTGGAGAGCGGTCGATCGGGGGCCTCCTCACCCACTCATCCGCTAGCCCTCGCTCTCTCTCTCTCTCTCTCTCTCTCTCTCTCTCTCTCTTTCTCGCCTTCTCTCTCTCTCTCACTCCATGGCCGGAAGGAAACGGCCCGAAACAGCATGACGCAGAGGACGGGACAGTGCCTTTCCTACGTGTGCCACCGACGAGATCCGCGTATCCAAACCTCTGCCTGTCCCTGTCTCCGCTTTGGCCGGGAGAGGGAGAGGCGGGGATGGGCCGGAAAAGCCGGGGAGAGAAACAGAGAGACATGGACAGAAAGAGGGATGGAGGGAAGCAGAGAGGGAGAGAGGAGAGGAAAAGAAATGGCAAGAAAGAGAGGGAGAAACATGAAGGAAAGAGACAGAGAGAGGGTTGAGGAGAAAGAAGAAAAAAGAGAACTCCTTCCAACTCTGTTCCAAACTGCTCTGTGCATCATACTCATTAGGCGATTTGAGGGGGGATGAGAGGGGATCCCAACCCCCCTGTTAGCAAAATGACCAAAATGCATCCCCCTTGTTACCCTGCCATCCCCATTTTACGTGTGCGTGTGTGTGTGTGTGTGTGTGTGTGTGTCTGTGTTGGTTGGTGGTGTGGGGGCCAGGGGGTGCTCCCATTGGGCCATCCGCCCTGTTAAAAATGGACAAATCACCCACTGATCGCACATCTCTCAGCATCACTCCTCCATTCACTCAGCACTTTCATCAGCAGCATTTTCCCATAATTACTTTGGGGTGCTAGTATCACTATTTACATTTCCCTGGCTGAAGGCAGAAAATAAAAACACATTCACTTAAAGCAGTGCAGGCATCAGAGTAAAAAACAGTCACTTAAAGCCATTTAATAAGTAGTTAAACGCATTAGTCAGATGACACTACATTCCCATCTCGCATTAATGTGCTGCTGAATTAGAGCTTGCATATAAAACTCTTTATGTTGAGGTCTTCAGTGTGCTTCAGTATGCTTGTGTGAACAGCCCAGTCAGACAATCTGGTATCAGTTACTAACACTACTTATCATTTTATCATTTTTATTAATAACAATTTTTATAAATAATATCCATCATGTTAATTCATATTCATATTGATATTCATTAACAGTGCAACCTGTAGCCATAACATTGGATGGGCGCCTCTTACAAATTGTACAAAAATGTAAATTCAAAACAAAAACAAAAAACAAAATGAAAAGGTAGAATAAAACCAAAAGGAAAAGTTGAACAGAAAGCAGCTGTGTCTGCTGCATGTCTGCGAGCCCGAACAGCCTGTCCTTGGAGGGTTTAATACCGAAACGCGGAATCTGTCCCTGCTTCGCCACCCAATCCCGTCTCACAGCAGGGAGATTTTCTAATATCCATTACTTCCACTAGGAGGGTCAATGCAATCGCGCAGGGGTCTGCCCAAGACTTGCTGGGTGAAGATAAGGGCCGCGCTTCAGACACTGTAATAAGTTAACAAATCCCTCCCTGACCCAGAAAAGCCCCCTCTCCTCCACTCCCCTGTCACCCCTCTAATTATTCCCATACTGCCATTCAAATATACCTGCTGCTGTCATATACAGGGAGGTGCAGAGGTTACCAAGGTTATATGCGCACCTGAGCATTACTGGGGGGGAGATGGTGGAAAGAGAATAAGGGAGGAAGGAGAGGAGAGAGAGATAGGGAGAGAGAGGAGGGGCAGAAACAGATGGAGAGAGAAACGGGGACAGAGAAAGAGGGGGAGGAGAGAGGAGGGGGAGACAGAGGAAAGGGAAAGAGGGGAGAAAGAGAGAGAGAAAGAGCACAAAGCCGAGAAAAATCTATAAATATCCTGAAAGCAGAACCGCATCAGGCTGTGACTTGCTGGCACCGTACGCACTCTGCGTTCGGCCCACGCCATCTCTTAACCGGTTCGCCAACGCCATTCGCTCTCTGGTCCCGCAGCTCCGTACAGATGTGTTTTTCATTTTTAAACTGTATTTATTTCATTCCTTCTCTTCTTCCCCCTTATCCCAGCCATCCCAACAGTGTGGCTCTAACTGTATGCTGATTGGCCAGCCATCCCAACAGTGTGGCTCTAACTATATGCTGATTGGCCAGCCATCCCAACAGTGTGGATCTAACTATTTCCCTCCACTCCCACTAAAATCCTATAAGCAATCAATAACTCATGTACGCGATCATTAATCAATAGCTTCAGCTTCGGTGTCCAGGCTGGGTCTGGTCTTTTCTCATCAGAACGCAGAGAGAAATATTGGTGATGATTTGCACTGCGACACACAACCCCTCCTCGTTGAGCTGATTCTCCTTCTGTGTGGTCAGGGTATGCCGTCTCTCGTTCTTTATTGTATGGTTTATATCTCAGTGAAGTGAACTACAAAAAACCCCTCTGTCTTATGAAGTGCATACACAAAGTGTCCTATATGGGTGTATGAGCCAGCATGGTGGAGGCACAGTTTGTTCTGTAACCCTTTAAGGTTCATCTTAGATACCAATATCTTTACATACAGTCATCAGAATAAGGTTCTACAGAGAACCTGTGAGTGAAATCCATACCAAAGAAGAACCTTTAAGGGTTCCCCCTGCAGGACAAGTGAAGAACCCTTTAGGAACCTTATTTTCTAAGAGTGTAGCTCATACAAAGGTGAAAACCTAAACTGTACAACAAAATGTTGGACAACCCATACGGCATATGTGAAATACATACACGGGTATTGTTTTATTTATTTATATTACTCTTCCATCCTCAGAGCTCTGGTGTAGAGAAGATAGCGACTCTAGCCCCCTCTTCCTCCTTCGCCCCGCCTGCCTGCATGTCAGTCATGCTCTGGCCGTGTTCAGCGGAGACAGCGTTAATGATTGGCTTCCCTTGTAATCCCCCGCTCCGGCCCCGATAAGGAGGGCAACAGGGCGGAGTTATTTTTGGGGCATTTTCATTGTTTACAGTATTAATTTAAGCCCTCGGGTTAGCCAGTCCTCCCTGATCCCACCAACCCGCCACCCCCTTCCACATCCACCGCACCCTGAAAGCGCTAAGTCGGTGAGAAGCGATATTCAGCCAAACAATAGAGGGATAAAACGCCAGGCCTAATTAATCCGCCTCTACAAGAGTTTAGAGGATATGTGAATGCCTGCGTCAGTCATGCAGACCCACAACATTCACGCCGCACAATGAAAACAGCCCACACTCGCGCATGCAAGTCTATCGCACAGAACAAACTGTGGAAAAATGTAACTTTAAATGTAAGAAAAAAAAACCTACAGATCATTTAGTGAAATTTTTATTTTATTTGCAATTAGTTATATTTTATTATAGTATAAACAACATTATTTGCTCCTTGCTGCGCTTCATGCACAGGCACAGTACTGAAGGATATTTAACCTCCTGTTCTAGGCCTGTACGTCTCTGCTATAAGTATGAAGGGGTGTGGTTCAGAGCAATAAACCCCGCCCACCCTTTGTGATGTAACCCATATTTCCTTGACAACCATATCAACCACGATGAGGGCTCAGTTCAATCCACATGCTAAGATATTTCACACCCCTGTGGTCAGGCATTTATGAATGTGATGAATGGCGAAGACGTCCGCCCACTTGGGTTCCAACAATACACCGCCTGATAACAGGGCCGCACAGCCCGGCCTTCTTTCACATCCATCTCGATTTTATTAAGTCATTTTACACAAATTTCTCCTTCTCTTTTTTTAACCTATACACTGTGTAATATGGGGCTATTGACCAGGTTCTTAAACTCGATAAATAAGAAATTCGGCCTCAGAATCTTTGACAGGCGCGTAGTGGAATATCTCTCCATAAAGAGTAACGCACCCACGGCGCGGTTAGTGCGTCACGGCGGGCGCATAGTAATATAACTCTCGCGCTGTCTTTTGTCAGGGGCAAGGTGAACATCGCTCACCTCATAAAGACATCAGGGAGAAGCATCAGCGCTGTACCAACAGGGCCGTAACGGCTTTCACCAACCCATAAATCTGCCTAATCTAATGATTTGGCTCACCTGCAGAAGCGCGTTGACGCCGTGAGCTTCCTGCTTTGTGTCAGTTCAAGGGGAAGTTTGCAAAGAGGCACCTCCAGCGGACCCCCCACCAAACCCCAACCGCCCCCCCCGCCATCTCCCTACCCCAGCTGAGAGCATTCATAATCATTCGTTCCAAAAGATTGATTTTACCGCTTTGAGGGGTGAAGAAGCCGTTTGTACGGCGGCACGTCCATCCAGGTGTTTGTGTCCGTAGAATTGACTCAGTATTGAACTCGAGAGTGATGAGCGTGTGTGTTTACGGGACAGGCGCTAGATGGAGGCTTTTCTCCCCTGCAACGTGGTGGGAAAAATAAAATACAATTATGTGTTGTTCATTTTGTGAAAGAGCAGAAGGCACTAGAACTGATACTGTGACATATGGCAGGCAACGGCGAGCTTGAATTTGGGTGTGTGTGTCACCCGTTTCAGAAATCTATTAAATCTACCTCTTCAATTTCATCAATTTGTATGGACAACAAATTCCTCCAAGATTTCCACCAGAATATTTGGTCTGACTATTAGATAAGCATTGATTCTTCGTGCCTGGACCTCCTGTCATCATTTGTCAATATTTCATCAAAAGAACAACACGTTGTCTCGTGTCTCAGACGGGAAAAAAAGTGTAGGAAGCCGTTGTCTTTCTGAGTCTTAATGTAAAAATTTCATCTCAGACTCTCTACCCATTACAAGACTAACTTGAGGCTTTAAACATAAACCACACCAGAAAACAGTATATGCTTTTTAAAACGAATATATTTATATAATTATATTTTTATGTAATATTTTTCAGTCTTGAAATTTCAGCCAGCCTTTCAGTTAATAATGATGAGATGAGAAACCAGATTTTTGTGAGTTATGGGCCAGAGGCAGGACTTTGCGACTTAACGTCCCTCTTGTGTACCCTTCCGTCTAATAGCGTACTCACACGATGACATAATGGCATGCCACCCTCACTGACAAAGTGCCTCTGCCGGCAATTTGTAGACAATCAGCATCCGAGACCAACCCTTAAATTATGTCCTCGAGCGATTCCACGCACTTCCTCGCCGCCCTCTGAGGAGACGCCAAGTCATGACTTCATTCGGGACCGTCACAGGGGCAAGAGGGAGTGGCACCATTGCTCTTTGAAGTCCCCTTCCGGGCCCTCATTCGCCGTTACGCCTTTAATGTAATTGGATGGACGCAACTGCGACTTCTAATGAACGCTCGTTATGGGTGAGAGACCCGCCCCCCACCCCGCTCTCCCCCATCAACCCATCACAAAACATCTCCCCTCAGCTAAAGTGTCCCACAATGCAACGGCCGTCATCCCTCATCGCTTCGTCGCCGCCATGAAAAGGGGCCCTCTTTTAACGGCTGCATTGTGCCGTCGTAAAAAGCTAACGCGGTCGTGGTCGTTTGCCAAAAACACCCTGAAAGTCACCTTTAGCGGCTCTGCTGTTCCCGAGCCCCGACGTTATTCAAAAAGCCACATAACTCCATATTGAGGTTCTCTCTTTCTGAGCCCCCCGCCCCTCCCCCACCCCCACCATCCTCCAAAAACCAAGAGGCTTCCGAGTTCCGCCTGAGATTTGTCCCTCTTGATGTCACCGCTAAAACAGTGGGGACTTTTTTGAGCCTCTGCCTGAATACGCCACAGACGGCCGCTTTTCCCCCCGGAGGGTTATACGAGAATCTCCACTTCCTTTATTTCTCACTTTAAATGTATTTGACGGACAGATGACTCCCTCTCGGCCGGTCAATTATCTCCCTAAAAGTTACTGTACAGTCCGCTCTTCAAATTCCAAAGTGTCTGGGTATTTTTTTTTTTTCACAGGCCTGGGTTTCTTAAAAAAACCTGATTTTTCCCATGAAATGACGCTATGGAGGCTGAGCCGTCTGTCCGCCAGGCCTAGACGAGCCTGTTATCATTTCACTGCACCCAGAAAGAGTGCTGGCGATAATTTGAAAGATTTGTTTAAAGTTGCATTGTTGCCTGACAGATATAATCTGAGAAAACCGTCACTGGCTTTTCCCCTCCCCCTTCCCCCTCTGCCTTAAGTTCTTTTCAATTCTTATCTGTTCCTGTAAAAGCTCATTTCTGGCTTTCAAAGTAAGGGAAATAATTACTTTTTCTCTATTTTCTCTGTTTCCTTTGGAAAAAAAAAAAAACTAGGGACCACACAGTATTTTCAGTATCTGAATTGAATGCATGCAGATGACATCAGGATATTTCATATGCATATTCATAACAATTTCAATTTTTTGAAACAAACAATGCTTTCAAGAATTATGAATTATGTGTATTGTTTACAGTGAATAAATAGATTGTTTTGCTTTCCTAGTGAACTAAGAAAATATATTACCATATTTCCTCCCTCCTGATAGAATGATGTAAGAATGCATGATAAGCATTTTAATTGTCCTTGGACGTGTAACCCAGCCTCCCTTTAAGACTGCAACCTCACTGCTGCTTTTATCATCGCCACAAAAAAGGTGATTCAGTCATCGAGGATGCTAGGAGGACAGCCCTCAAAAAACAAACTAAAATTAGCAGCAATCTGTTCTCAGGTCTGCTCTCAGGGATGACACGACCTTTGGAAAGAAAGAAAGAAAGATGGAAAAAAAAGAGAGTTATTTGTTTATCCTGAGTTATTTATATTTTCAGTGCTGCTCTGCTAATTCAACAGCGGAGTGCGCTTCCCAGGATTCCAGAGGTACTGTATGACATGGGCCCCGGAGCCTGCCAGGGTCCAGTGTTGCTAATCTGAGCCCGGAGAAATTTTTAAATTAGAGTGCAGTTCACCATGACCCACATCATCTCAGATTCAATCACAGAGACGAGAGGATGCAGTCCTGACTGGAGTCACCTCGCCGTCTCCTCAGAGCTCGCCCCCCGGATTTGCCGAAAAAAAAAAAAAAGACACCCTTCCTTCTCTCCCCTCACTCACCACGTTCTCTCCTTGAAGACATGGACAGGAGAGACACAGACCTCAGCGACATCCTTTGATTTTCTTTCTTTCTCTCTCTCTTTTTTTGATGTTGGTGTTGTTTTTTTTGTTTTGTGTTTTTTTTTTTTTTTTTTTAAAACAAGGGCCCGCTGTCCAAACCCATTTAGAGCCCGTCGGCTTCACAAATCGAATTAGGGCGCCGTACCTCGGACGCGGGGGCAGGGAGGGCGCGACGGAAGCGGAAGGAGAGAGCGAAACGAGCCAAAGACAAAGCAGAGGGCTCTTTCATTCCCGGGGAGCTCAAGGCTAATGTCTTGATTACCGCTGGCCCCCCGTGGAGAGCGGAGTGACCTTGCGGAGGCTCACTTTATTACAGTGATGCTGTTCTCCCTGAGCGCAGTACAGCCAGCCAGGCCCCTAGACCCCTGCTCTGCCTCTGTCTGGGATGTTTCTCCTTTTATTTCGTTTTCCCCACCCAAACTGAATTGTTCGGCCCGATCTCAGTGACCTTATCCCGCAGACGAGCAGCCATCCCTGTGACTTCCTCCAGTTCACGCAATCCAACAAGTCCTTTATTTTTCTCACTGTGAAAACGTTGTTACCACTTAAATGCAGTCTGCGCTTGTGGAAGAAATTTGTGGGTGAAGAGTATTTCTGCATCTCCTTGCTTTTCTTTCAGTCCCATTTTTTTGTTTTCTCATCTCAGAATAATGATAGTCAGTATGTAATTGTCTGTGTATCTTAATTTACTGCAGTTTCTCACCTCTGAACTTCCCTCCCTCTACCCCTTCCCTTGATGATAACCCATGACCTCCCAGGGCTGTATGGCTTGGCTCAAGAGGCCCCGCCCCTTTCTCAGTGTTTGTTCATCCTTCCCGTTAGGTATATGACCTAAAAGTGGTCAGATTTGAGCAGAGAACTGTGAAATATTTCCTTTCTCTCCATGATCATGTATTAAATCTTGATGACAAAGGAAGTCGCTGGTGTGAGTTGAGTTTTTACTCAACACTGCTGTCAGAGGAGCACGAGGTAAACATGTAGATGCAGGCTTGGGACTGGCCAGTAGAGGGCGATACAACTGATGGCTGCTAACAAGTTAACTCCTACCTTTCGCCAGTGGGGTTGAGCCCAACTGTTGCCTCACCGATGGAGAACATAACCAATCATGGTGAGGCAGGGACTCAAGTCACCCAATCACAGGACTCACAGCCGCACCACGAAAGCGTGTCTCTGCCCTGTGAGTAATCTGGAAAGTCACTGTCACGTGTGACTGCGAGCATCACCAGCAAAAAATCTCTCTCAGATCCACTCAGGAGGGCATATGCCAGCATGCCAGTTCTAATGCGTTGTGACAGGACCGTGAGCCTGGGGCCCTGAGCTGGGGGGCGCAGGGGGGGGGGGGGGAGCTGCTACCCTGGGCAAAGTCAGTACAGCATGCAGTGCCATAATTACCCCACACCCCCCACCCCCAACAGGTTGCATGGTGACTTCACCCCTCAGAAAGTAGGTGATTGCTCAGCATTCCAGGCTGTGACGATGCGGCTCACCCACTCCGACTTCCTCTCATTACCGACTTTTTTTTTCCACTGTGTCGTTTCAAAGAGTGCGTTCATTTGAAGTTTTCAGTACATTGTTGCTTTGTGTAATTCTGTGTTTGTCTGTAACTGTGTGCTGGCGCTGGCTTGGCACAGATCTGATGACAATATTGAAATGAAGGGAATGTCAGACACAAGACAGTGTCTCTTCCGTCCTCTTGCTGCTTCTCTTAGTCTGCGTCTGTGTTGTTTCCGTAAGCCTGTCTTACCCTGTCTCCTCCCTCTCTCTATCCCTCGCTTCTGCCCCTTTCCCTTTCACTGCTCCCTCTCAGTACACCCCACCTTTTTCTGTCCTTCTCTTTCATTCTGTCCACTCCCTTGTTCTCTCTTCTCCTCTCTCCACATCCACCTTTTTCCCCTCTCTTTTCCCCTCCCCCTCTTTTTCTCTCTCCCTTTCCTCTCTTCCTCCTCTTTCTCTATATCTCTCTGTCTCTCTCTCTCTCCCCTCCATCTCCCCCTCTCCATCTTTCTCCCTCCATCTATCTCCCTCTCTCCCTCTGTCTATCTCTCTATCCCCTTCCCTCTCCCTCTACCTATCTCTGTATTCCTCTCTCTCTCTCCCTCTGTCCATCTCTCTATCCCTCTCTATCCATCTATCTATCTCTCTATCCCCCTCTCTCTCCCTCTATCTATCTCTCTATCTCCCCTCTCTCCCTCTATCCATCTCCCTCTCTCTCCCTTATCTATCTCTCTATCCCACTCTCTCTCCCTCTATCTATCCCTTTCTCTCTCCCTCTATACATCCCCCTCTATCCCTCTATCTATCCCTCTCTCTCTCCCTCTATCTATCTCTCTATCCCTCTCCCTCTCTCTCTCTATCTATCCCTCCAGCCCCCTCTCTCTCCCTCTATCTATCCCTCTCTCTCCCTCTTTCCCTCTATCTATTCACCTCTCTCCCCTCTCTCCCCTTGTATCTATCTCTCTCTACCCCCCGCCCCCTCCAGCAGCAGCAGTGTGGAATCCAGACCTGTTGTTGGCTGATAAGAGCTCTCCTGCAGCTCTCCTGCAGCTCTCTGCCTGGCGGATCATTGGGAAGCACACACAGCGAGAGGGGCCAAATTTTACAGCGGCGACACAAACCCCCGGTCACAGCGGAGCACAAGGGCCCCAAACAGACCCTGCAGCCCTCTGTAAGTGATTTTCCTCCCTCTTTTTTTCCCGCTGTATTTCCCTGAGGAAAAGCTCGGTTATGAGGGAGGTCGAGAGCAGCCATTTTGCCTGAAGGGATTCCTCCTCTTTAAGGCAGATTGGCCTCGCCGCCGATTAAGCAGGTTTCGAACGTCAGGTGAGACCTGTGCCACATCAAATGTGGCCTGTACTGCACTTCAAAACAAGGTCTTCACATTTCATTACAGGGATATTTCTGACATGCTTGAGCCCATGTCTAAATATAAACGTATTGAAACAACTGAATGCAATCTCTGTGCCCTAAACCCCGTCTCATACACAATTATTGTTACGTGATGATGGAACTGAAATCGCAGTTGGCTCAAGGTTGCGGAGAGCATCAGAAAGGACACTGGTGCTTCATGACAAAACAGTTTTAACTGGCTGTAGAGAAGTTACAGTACCGTTATTAATGGAACGTTAAAGATGGATGAGCACTATATTACATAAAAAAATAAAAGAACACAACAGAACAAAACATGTTTGTACTTTTGATAAGGCCAGGTCTTAGGGGTACAGCAAAGATAGACTGCTAAATTGAACAAGGCCTAAAAATTCTCAGGAAAACACTCATCTATCTGATGACAGTCACATCACTTGGGTCCAAGGTTAACACAGAGGTTACAAACAGAGGTTTATTATTATGATTATTAGTAGTAGTATTTTTATAATAACAATAACAATAACAACAACAACAATAACAACAACAATAATAATAATAATAATAATAATAATAATCTGCATGTGAAAATGAAACATACATGGACATGAAGAGTAGACTGTTAGTAGATACCATATAAAACAACGAGAAGGCCTGAAGACCTGATACATTTTTTTTTTTTTGAAAAACAGCTGAAAAATCATTTAAAACTGACATTGTGGAAATTTGTGTAATTTATGTGTGACCTGAATACAGCAACATTCTGCTAAACAAGTTGTGTTACATAATTTCCATCCATAAATGCTACAGTTCTCTGAATATCTGTGCCCTAACCTTGCATGCATATTAACTATATTTCCTGTGTTTTTCCCAAACCCCTGAGGTGAAGTGAATATCCAGCAGGTCTCTGTAGTATGGGAGAACACTAAGGTCATCTCGGGGGCAGCAGTACACTGGCTAATCTCTATTGACTGGTTCACAGCTCGTACTGATAGAGGCACCATTCTTATTAAGCTAAAAATAAATAAATAAAAAAATACATAAAAACAAAATAAAATACAAAAAAAAAAAAAAACGTTTCTGTTCTTAAGCTGTCAGCCATCACCCAGGTAATTTATTTTATCTCCTCCATCACTCTTGGCCCTTGTATGAGTTCTAAGCCTTCAGTAAGAACACCTGTCACTTCTTTAAGCTTCTGCACGTCCCCAGCGCTCGGAGACTCAGACACCTCGATATCATCTCCCGCCGAAGCCTTCCACTCCACCTTACGCGTAGCTCCCCCCACCCCCTTTTTCGTATTTGCTTCGATAATTGAACCTGGAGATGAGTCATTCGCCCCGGGAACTTATCGGGAAGTTCTGAAATGAACTTGTGTTTGCAAGAGAGGGGTTGCCAATCGCTGGCGCAGAACAAACAATAAACGCCACAGTCTCCTTAATTTTTTTTTTTTTTTTTGTATCCTCCAGATATGTGTAATAGTATAATTATCATAAATATGGGTTATATTACCGAGGCCGTGTCTTATTGTCATGTTTTAAATTTTTTGGGTTGTCATGCTGAATTTCATACGATAAGGCACATCATTGTCGCATGTTGAACATCATGTATCTCCGCGTTTTTTTTGCAGAAAGATCCACAGTTTACTTTAGCCTCAGGGTGGTATTAGCATTATACTGGAGTCTTCAAATGTGAAGCGTATGTTGAAATCTTATTTTCCGCTGCTCCTCCATGACTCTTTTTAATGGTAAACTGTCAGATCCTGTAAAAATAAATAAATATATATAAAAAAAAAATTAGCAGTCCATTAATGCTGCCAAGCTTGAACGAGTAGAGAAAACATCATATTAATGTGCGAGATAATGGATGTGAAGCTGCATGGGAAGCGCCAGGATGTGGGAGGGAGGACCATATCTCCAACAAATTGTAACGCAACTGAAAAGAAAGAAAAGAAGAAAAAAAAAAAGGAGAAAACACTGCAGTGTTGCCTCAAACAAAATGCAGGGAAGCTGGCTCTGAGTGCATTAAAGAAAATGGCCAGGCCCAGCGTGCAAAATGCTTCAAGTCCATCAGCGGCACAGCTTCTCACGCTGGTTCACACCGCATCCCCCAGATAGAGAGAGAGAGAGGGGGAGGTGAAAGAGGAGAGAACCAGAGAGAGAGAGACAGAGAGAGAGACAGACAGACAGTATTCCCTTAGGCGGAATACAAGGTGACTTATGGCTTGTGTGCATTGGTGTGGAACTCCATTAAGGATTAAACATCATTAAGAGTTTCAGATGGGTCCCCTACTGGAGATACTCCAAGTTTTTTTTTTTTTTCTTCTTCTCCTTTTTTTTTTTTGCCTTTCCTGTATTTAATTTATTTAAAGCCATTGATTGCCCTATTGATTGAGGTGCTCTACATTAAATAAAGACTCTCTCATTTCCCTTAAGATTGTGATTCCTTTCTCCTCTGACAAGGGTTACAGTGATCATTTAGTTTACCATGCTTCTCTGCGAGATCGCTCTCTATCAGGGAAAAAGGGCTCCACATTCTAAATACTTTAATCTCTCTCCTACAAGACGGCTTCTGAGGCTCAGATAAGCTAAGGAATTCCACTAGCTAATGTTAATTTGATCCGCTAAAAACCACTTTAAATTGGTTCTGGTGTTAGATCTAGGGTTTTCTGTAGCTGCAAGCGTGTATGGATACAGTCTGTGAAATGCAGTTTGAATATTGCACTCTTAAAATGACACAGACAGGGTCCCCCCACTCCCCACTTCTTTTGAAGTAACCATCAAATGGGGTTAAGCCAGAAACAAAAAGCACAAGATACCTGCAGAACATCAGAGTACATTTTGAGTTACAATCTAATCACCTTTGTCTTGCAGAATAATGTATTCAGACAAACGTATGATGTGGTGCAGCTGATGTGACCATCTCTATATACAGTTCAGAATAAGCATACATTATCCAATCAAAGTGCACCATCACCTTTAATCTTGTGATGCAGCTAATGAAGACTTGATAAACCCCGGAATGGGGTTGCCGTTAGCAGCAGGGAAACACAGATGTTGTGTGAAAATGATACAGGCCCCTTTCCGAGTTTTCTGTTGTTGCAATTAATTCACTGTTGACAGGAAACATTCGGATACAAACTATATCATCACATTGTTTGCCTGTTCCTTTCATATTCTACATAGCAATACAAAATAATGATAATATTAGAGAACCCAGAGTTACAAGGGTCTGAGATAATATAAAACAGATTAATTTCAGTAAAATGCATATTAATCAGACAGGAAACACGGGTTCTTTGAGAGATTAGTTTTACGCCTTGCTTGGATTTGTTGTGCACAGATAATTAAAATGAATAAACTAATACAATGAACTCAGGCTACATTTGGAGGTTTTGATTATTTGCTGCCTGTTAGCCTCTGTAAAGAAATCTCTCTCTGTCTTATTCACACCTTCTGAAATGGATTTGGAAGCAGGAAATCGGGAACGACTCCCATGTTTGGCATTCAGAGACACTCGCTGAGCTTTGAAAAGGTACCGCTTCTTTTCAGTCGCTGGCAAGAACACCGCAGTGATTTGGGCTGTCAGATGTGCCATTCTCCGCACCTTAAGTCTCATCTGCGTTAAGAAAATAGGACGCTTGACACATTTCTAAATTATTTTCAGCTAACTTGTGCTATTTCTGCACTACCCGGCATGAATTATTAATGACAAAGATGGCTTCTCATGAAATATGCTTGGTAATAATGATTTAAATAGTTGCGTAACTATTTATTTCTTACACTGGCTCCCGACTAACACTTGAAAGTGTGAACATATATCAGTTAATTATTTGTTCTTTTTTTAAGATGAAGGATTTTTTTCTGGGGGTTTTGTCTAAACCAATATTTTATTTTGTGGCTCATTTCCCCCACTGGCTCAGTACAGACAAGCAGGCAACGTGGGTGGTGAGTTAAAAGTCAAAGTTTATTTAAAGGCAGTTTTAATAAGGACATGGTGTTATAATTACTTTATCTTTATTACAAAATATGAATCCTCTTCATATGGATTTATGCATGCATGCATATGCATTAATTCGAATGGCACTGTGACAAATGAACAGATATTTCCTTAACATGCACGCTTCAGAATGAATAAATAATGAGGAGACCATGCAGGCTTAACGTTTATCAACATTGTAAAAGTTGTACAGAACTACCCCCACACACACACACACACACACACACACATATCCACACACACATCCATACAGAACTACTCCCCACACACACACACACACACACACACACACACACACACACACACACACACACACACACACACACACACACACACACACACACACACACACACACACACACACACACACCCATCCCCCCACACACACACACTCATCCACCCCTGCCCCCACACACACACACCCACATCCACCCACCCCACATACACAACACACACACACACACCACACACACACACACACACACACACACACACACAACACACACACACACACGCACACACACACACACACACACACACACACACACACACACACCCCAGCACTGAACTGAAAGCCTGTGTTCTGTGCAAAGTGGAGAGCACTTCATATTCACTCTCCAAATATCTCACCCACAGCACTGCCACCACTTCTGTTGTTTAGAGCTGTGAATTATACCGGCAACCAGGATTTTCAAAAAATAAATAACTAAAAAAGAAGAAGCTCAAAAAGCTGCCGTGCTTGAAAAATGATGTGGATAGTTACGAAGATGGCGTAATTGCTCTCTACTTTAGCGTGGCAGTTTTTATTGATTAAGATCGTATTAAACGCCGCTACAGTTAAACTGCTGCTCAAGGAGAGACAGCCACTTCACATTAAACTTCACAGAACCCTGCCACACTTCCCCTGTGTTTCCTTTGACAGAGTTTTAACCTTCCTACAGGCAAAAAAAAAAAAAAACGCACTAGGAAGGATCTCAGAAGCTCTGTTTAAGCATATCCTCTCCCCTCTGTGTGTCTGCGGTTTGTGAATGCCTTATTTCAGTTTGTATTCCAAACATTTGCCACACATTTAGCTTGGCTGCTTTTTTAAAGAGTTCAGGGAATCATAGTACATACAGAAAAATTTTCCCCTCACATTCATTAAAAAAGGTTATTTTTTTATATTCTCGTGGAAAATATGTGTGACAACCTTACCTCATGGTGTTCAGAAAAATGTTGCATGAGAGTACTGTATGAGACAGAAGTCTGTAAGGCTAATTCTTATCATGTAATGGTGGGTGAGGTCTACATGAGACAGATATGAGGCTTAAATTTGACTGGTAGATGTTTAGACAGAGCCAAAAAAAAACATTCTTTCAGGGCACACAAACAGAACGTTGGGCCTGTCGGGAATCTTTGAAATCTGTAATCATGGTGACAGCACGCTGTTAGCAGGCGAATGTCATGTTCAACCAGTGGGGTTGCATGTTTGGTGTCAGATTTTAACCAATCAGTGCCTGTCATGTAGAAATACCAGTGAAATTTAAGCCTATCAAAGCCTGTCATGTTGAACTCCTCCGCTGGGGAGGGGGATGGATTGTACACTTTCAGAAGAGTACTCTAGACTGGAATTGATAAAAAAACAGGAAATGTGAGCAGACTTTTCTGCAGAGAGAATACAATTCTGCCTGGCGAACATATAACTGGAACAAATGAGTTGTGTTCATTTAGTATTTTAGATTTTAGAGCTACATTTGTGAACGGAATTGCGAGTTATCATTAGCAATTACCACCTGGACTACAATGGAGGGATGAAGCTGTGTTTGTTTCTGATCAGATTCATACAGTCATAACCTTGTGTGGGTTTCACAATGCAATGCCCGTTCATCGTTTCCATTACTATCAAAAGCCTGTAAAGTGGTCATAGAGAGTCCAATAAACACTGCACTTACACTGCACCGATGCCATTGAAAAATGAGCACATGCAAGCACACTCACACAGTCATATACTCCAACACCAACACGCGAGCACACACACACACACACACACACACACACACACACACACACACACACACACACACACACACACACACACACACACACACACACACACACACACACACACACACACACACACACAAACTCATATACATCACACACACACACAAACTCATATACATCACATACACACACACACACACACACACACACACACACACACGTGCGCACACACACACACACACACACACACACACACACGTGCGCACACACACACACACACACACACACACACACACACACACACACACACACACACACACACACACACACACACCCACTCATACACAAACTCATATACATCACACACACACACACACACACACACACACACACACACACACACACACCCACTCATACACAAACTCATATACATCACACATACACCCACACACACACACACAACAAAACATGCACACACAGACGGATATGCTCTCTTACATATATGCACATATATACACACATATCCCCCCATACACACACACACACACACATACACACACACACACACACAACAAAACATGCACACACAGACGGATATGCTCTCTTACATATATGCACATATATACACACATATCCCCCCATACACACACACACACACACACACACACACACACACACACACACACACACACACTTTTGAAACCTTTGTATAATACCCCTTGCTTCTGTAATCTCCCTCCCTCCTCCTCACAGTGTTGGCTTTACTGCATCCATCTCGGCCTGTTTCAGCAAGCATTTATCTCATGTTATATTCTTCTCAGAAAAATGACTGATCAAGCAAGAAAAGGCCAGTACACAACACACAGGCCCATGCAAAGAGACAGAGTGAAATCGCCTTTTTTATTCCCTTTCATTTTACACTTGCTTTTGTTTTTTTTTTTTCAAATTCATGTGTTACAAAACAGACACCTCTGGTGTGACTAATGTCTTCTCTGTGTTTCTATTCAAATTTGAACGGTGTCTGTGGAAAGGCCACTGCAAGAGACCTCTGTCTCAGCAAGGAAAAAACACATTGGTTTAACATGGGGATGAAATGGCTTCTGGAAGGCTTACCGTAACCAGCCTGCACGAGCGTGCTGATTTAGAACCGTTTACGGAAACAGCAAAACACCAGCCGGCCCCATTATCATGTGTATGAGAGATACAGATTGCATGATGGGATTTTTTTTTTCTTTGCTGGTACATCAGAGGAAGCCCACAGTAAAATGCATGTTATGTTTGTCGTTTAAAGGCGTCAGCTGAAGGTGGGAGAGTTTCCATCTCAGACTGAAAAATTGGTTAGCCATGTACAAGAGCGTTGTATTCAAGACGTATTTTATTATATATATGTATTATTTATTTTACTTATTTATTTTTTGGACGAAGGGAGCCAGTGAAATTTGAACTCGTGGATCCCCGCAGGCAGAGGTGCATAAATTAAAGAGAGGGGGGAGGGAGGAAGAACTAAAGAAAACAATCAATATGTAACAGAATTATTTAACAGCATCAATCAATAAAGCATTAATCATTTAAGATTGGAAACGGTAGTCTTGGGCGGGGGGTGGGGTGGGGTGGGGTGGGGTGGAGGGGTTACAGTCAGGATGAGCACTGAAGCCAATGTAAACTTCTCCGTCTGACTTCAGACGAGCCTTCACTGTTTTTCACTGGTCATCAATACTCAACGATTTTATAGGGGCGCCCTCCAGTCAATTTTACTTCCTGGATTTTCTTGTTTCTTGTAAGGATGTCCCTCCTGTAAAAGAAGGGAGTTGTGATGTAGGAACTCATGCAACTAGTATGAAAAATACCGCCTCCTTTTTCCTGATCTGTAGCTTTAAAAATAAGATTGCCACATCGCATCTGTAACGCAGAACATGACTTTTTACAGCCAAAAATACCATTACTTTCACTGAAGTGCCAATTTTCAGGCTTGAATCAACAGGCGTGTGCAGCTATTGTCAAAGCTAAATTGGAATTCTAACTATTTAGCTGTCCTCCAGAAACCTTTTGTTCCCTGAACGTGCACAGAACAGCAGCAAAAAGGTAGAATAATCTTCAGGGTCAGCTAGAGCCATGTACATGTTCATGATAACATAACTGAAGAGTGTAGCTATTTTAATCCTGTTAAACTGTTATATGTGGCTAGAAGTTACTTATTCCCTCTTCATTTGTCTTATGATTTTGATGTTGCCATTTTAGTTATCCCCTTTGAATAACTGATGTCAGTCTCAATGGGGTTTTTCCCGACGCTCCCTCAAACCAAAGTGAATAACATTCTAAATCTGAAATCTAAAATATCATTGTCTTTGTTTAAAGGGACTTTAACATTTTTAAAATAAAGGATAAATAAACAAACCAAGTGTTTGCACCCCTGAAGGGTGGATAGCATAAAGTAAAACAAACACAGCGCATGTAAATCACATGGTTTTTCTTAAACAGAGGGAGCGCTATGCAGTGATCTCGATCTGTAGTTGAGAAAAGCTTGTGGCTCAGTGTAAGGCTATAGTGTGTGTATGCACACACACACACACACACACACATACCCGCAGTGTTTTTATTGATTTCTCTCAGCCCGGTCAGAGCCATATGCAATTAAAGCACTGAAACAAAATCTCACAGAGCACACGAATTGTGTTTAACAACACTGTGCCTTTTATGACAATGTAGGTCAGGTTGATTAAGTTTTCAACTAACAACTGACAAAAGGGAAAATCAATACACAATTTTGGGGCCAGTTTTTAAAGTGGCGTTGGTCAATAACATGGCGACTAGGGAAAGATTGTAAAGCCCTCAGGACTACGGTAAAAGGATTAGCTCTCCAGCGCCCGCTGTGATGTAATTGTCATTGAACATGAACGAAGACCAGGTGCTTGAGTTGACAAGCCTTCTTGAGTGGGCCTTTGGCAAATCGAAGCTGAGCAATAGAAAATAACACTGCCCCCTATTGTTCACTACAAGAAATGTATGAATCTGCCCCCTTGCCTTGGCCCCCATATGTTACACAATAACTACATCTTAACATTAATCGTGATATACTTTTATTAGTCAGAACTTTCTAGAATCTGGCAAGGCTTTACGCAGTTGTTTCTATACATGTACAACTGCATCATAACAACAAGCTATTACTGAGTAATTACAATTTAAATAACATGGAATAAGAGTCAGCAGTGATCTTAATTACACGTGTACAACAAGGCCAGTCTTGTGACATGTTACAAGCCTCAATGTCTGCTCTGTGATTGTGCACTGTACATTTTGTATATACTGTTTTTTGTATTTTCTGTACATTTGTTTGTATATTCCGTATTATTACTGTATTTTGCTGTGTTGCAGTCATTTGCAGTGGTGACCTTTGGAGGCATTATGGGAAGGGGAATGGAAACAATTGTGCAGCCAATCAGATGTTAGGAGCTGTTTTTATTGGGTGCAGGGCATGGGGGTGACCACCCCTTCTGTTTTGAGAAGTGCCGCTGGATCTTTAACGAACGCTGTCAGTCAGGGCTTTGGTTTGACGCTTCATTTGACATAGAGCATGTACAGAAGAGGGCAGCCAAGCCTGGCTCTGGAGATCTGCTGAGTACGCTTGTTTTTGTTGATACTGAAAACTGAATCGATAATTTAGCACATGTGAGTTTGCAGCTAACTGGTTTCTGAAACTAAAACCAGCACCAGGGTTGACCACCCTGACTCTACAGCATAATGTTGTCTGCATTCTGATTTGGTGTTGAAGTTCTGTTTGGTCCATTTGGAATAGTGCCCCCTACTGGCTAACCAACAGTTCCTCCAGAATCAACTCAGGTTTCCCAGGTGGCCTAGCTGCTCAGCGTCAACCGTGTGAGTTACTGTGAGTTGGATTCCGGAAGGTAGGGCTGCAAATGAACGTAGCATGTTTGGGATGGGGTGGCAGCGAAGGAATCTCATAATTCAGTTCTGCAGATTTACTTCCTGTGTAGTTTACCGCTGTTGCTCTTGACTTTTGACCAAGATCTTTCACCCAGATTGCTTCAGTGAATATACAGTTACATCGACAGTGAGTAAAAATGTCAATTGTCTGTAAGTTGCTTTGTTAAAATGTCTAACATGTACAATGTCTGATTCATTCAGAACTGTGCAAATGCCCAACGCCGAGTGCAAAATTTGCAGCATTTAAATATTGTTAAGGTAATGCACTGTGGATGCCATTACCACACACTTAACAACTCCTTCCAAACCCAGTGGGGGGTTTGGTCTTGATTCTTAAAAAAGCCTTCTTATCCTAAATCCCAAAAGAATCTGAGCAAAGGCCCCGATTTTTGTTTTTATTTACACACTTTTTTTATAGTGCAAACTTGCAGTCTGTTATTGAGTCAGTGGGCACTTAGAGGGAACTTTTCTGCTGACGAGGAGGCGTTAAGGGACGGTGACTTTCTCTTGATGCTAATCCCATTCACACACGCACCTGCCAGGAGCTGAGCGACAGATCCTGATCCAATCAGCGGCCTCCTGAGAACGCCAGAGCTGAACTTCGTCTTAATTAATCTCTGCCATTTGATGTAGGCACAGCAGTGTGTGGTGTTTGGATCCCCTCCTCCCTGCTCTTCATCGAAAAGCCCAACTCTTACTCTTCATCACTTTGGTTTGGAAAGACAGACGCTGACGCTCCATCAAATGCACTTAATCTCTTTGAGGGCATAAGTAATTCAGTCAAAACTGACTTCACCTTACAGCATAAATGTGTATTGCAGACAAGAAATCATGTCCTTTTGGAATGTGTTCTTCTCATTCTGAAAAAGAACAGCACATGCCCATAAAAGCTAATTTTGACTGAATTATAATCAGGAAGTGATGTCACCCGGCGTGGAGCTTAAAGGAGTTTTTTTAAAAGCGATTTTCATCTGAATCTAAGCTGCTGAGCTCCAGTGGAGTCTCTCCATCCGGCTGAGGGTGCGAAGGTGAGAACGTCTCAGAGCCAGCGCCCCGAACTGCAGCGTCACAGCTCTCACGTCCCGTTTAACGAGCATTACTCTGAGTAAACTCAGGACGTACGGCGGGCTGGAGAGGGCCTCTGACGTCCGGCGTGCGCATTCTACGAACGCAAAGGCCCCCGGCTCCTCCCGGTGACTACGGCAGCGCTCAGCGAGTGGACAGTGACTCACCTCGCTCGATCCACTACCCCTCAGCATATTATCCTTTTAATTTAAGAGCAACATCAATAAGGAAGCCTGCAGCTGAACTCTGCTATTCAGTTTTCATAAGCCCTATGCTCCCTCTCCCTCTCCCCCTCACAGAAAAGGGCTCGATAAGCACCCCCCCCCCCATCACATGAAAGATAATCACTTAGCGGTGACTGATTGCTATTCTCCCCGGACAGTTCAATAATTCCAAGGTTAATAGTGTTATTCATTTAGAATTACTCCTTTTCTATCAAAACGGAGAATAATTGGCAGGGTAATAAAGGCATTTAAAAGCTATTGTTGTCTGATCTATGTCAGTCTTTTGTTCTGCTGCAAAAGGTGGCCCATCTCAGAGAGAGATATAATTCATGTGCAATTGTTATCTTTATTGTTTCGGCCATGGGGGTGAGCGAATTCGGCGGTGGTGACGTGCACTGGCGATGGAATGAAAGCATGTGACCAGGTACGGATGTGGGTGTGTGTATGTGTGTGGTGAGGGGTGCTGTCCTTTTTTTGCTAGGCAGTCACATGTTGAGTTTGAAATGAAATGAAGGCATCGTGATGCTGTATTTTTCCCGTTCCCCGTGTTCCTGGCTCTCGCTGGGAGAGGACTGAGACTGACTAGGCTGATTGGAACACCTGCCTGCAGCCTTTCATTTGGAGCTTTGGGCCTAATGAGACTCACAGGCTGCTGCATCTCTGCTGAAACGCTGGTCAGTCTGGAACACACACTGCTATAAAAAACAAGCTCTGAATCAACCCCATCTCCAATCACCCCAACCCCCCCATCCCAAAAAAATACTGAAATGGGTTCAGAAAGTATCATCGTATTGGAATATGAAATGTGGGTTGGTTTGGCCTGATGAATTTCTGTATTGCACTAAGCACATCTCCACTGTATGCATTGAATTTACCTTCAGCCAAAACATTATATTTCTGGAGATGAAGTACTTGTACATTTTGGATGTGTATATTTCTGCCATTTCCATTTCTTACTGCTACTGTATCTTATTCCATGATTTTTCTCCCTGTCTTCAACATTGTGTAATGTAACAAAAAAATATACATATATTTTTTGTTACATTTACATATATATAAAATAGCAAAAAAAAATTGTTGGTCACAAAAAAAAGAAGATCTGTGTCCAAGCTGTGCGGACTGAAGGTCGGGGAAACTGAGGCGCAATCAGGCGGTTTCAGGTGAGCGCCGCGGGAGGGCAATCTATGGTCAGACCCTCGAGCTGACGCTCCGTTCCTAATCAAAGTCCTCGTTCCTCATCCCTGCACTAACTAATCAGCTGTAATAACTCAGAGTGCGTAAACCAGCCCTAAACATGTGTGTTAAAAAGCATCTCTGTAACTGCTATGGGCAAATCAATGACACATTTCCCTTCAGTGACAGAAATCTAACCAACATTGATGATCACAGTTTATTGCCTGCTCCTGATTTCTTTTATATATTATGCAATGCTTAAAAAAAAAAGTCATTTGGGACACAGAGGAATCGAATCATGTTCTCTCTCACCCTCCAGGTTACATGCAAAATATGTAGTTTCAGCAGACATTGAACCTTTGACAAAGTACTTGTTCGATATATTATTGAAATGCATTTAAATAAATTGTTATTATATATTTATAAAGTTGTTTCATTTTTTGTGTGTAAATAATTTGGTCCACGCCTCGTCATGGAAAGCCAAAGCCGTCTCTTTCAGCTCAGATTATTGGTAAATGAGGTGGTCAGCATATGGCTATGAAACTTTTTATTGTGACATTCATTTGTGCACAGTTCAGTATTAATAGTGCCTGTTATCCGTGTTTTAAAAATAAGCCCTATTTATGCAGTGCTAATGCATTTACCTGCTACCAAATGCTGCAAAGCAGACTCAGAAACAAAGGAGCTGAATAATTTAATGGGTAAATAATTGATGAAAATTCATCTTATTTTCTAAAGGGTTGAAGAGTAAAATTTATACGGCATACATGCAAATCTTTAGCATCTAATTAGTACACAGAGCGGGCGTTTAATTAACCCAATCGGTCTCGATGGAGTCCGTGATCATGTGGCTCTGTCCGCTCTTTCGACTCGGCCCTCCATCCGCAGCCCGTTTCCGTGGAGAGCAGGGAGCAGAGATTTGACTGAAGCCACTCGAAATGGGGTTGACCCGCCCAGACAGGAGCTCACAGCTGGCCTCAAATGAAAGAAATGAAAAGAAAGTGAAAAGCTTATTGGATATATTGAATGATTTTGCCCGGGCACCGGCTGAGGGATTGCACTGAAGGAGAGAGTGAGCAGACTGAGATTCTGCTCCTCACGCTGGGAATGAAAACATCGGCGATCTAAATCACTTAGGGGCTTCATATGCGCATTCGCACAAGCACACAGAAACACACCGTAACAGCACACAAATGTGCATTCACACAAACACACAGAAACACACAGAAACAGCACACAAATGCGCATTCACACAAACACAAAGAAACACACAGTAACAGCACACAAATGCACACTCACACAAACACACAGAAACACACAGTAACAGCACACAAATGCACATGCAAGCATGCAGAAACAGCACACAAATGCACACTCACACAAATACACAGAAACAGCACACAAATGCACACTCATACAAACACACAGAAACACACAGGAACAGCACACAAATGCACATGCAAGCATGCAGAAACAGCACACAAATGCACACTCACACAAACACACAGAAACACACAGTAACAGCACACAAATGCACATGCAAGCATGCAGAAACAGCACACAAATGCACACTCACACAAACACACAGAAACACACAGTAACAGCACACAAATGCACACAAACACACAGAAACAGCACACAAATGCACACTCACACAAACACACAGAAACAGCACACAAATGCACACTCATACAAACACACAGAAACACACAGTAACAGCACACAAATGCACACAAGCATGCAGAAACAACACACACACTCATACAAACACACAGAAACACACAGAAACAGCACACAAATGCACACTCATACAAACACACAGAAACACACAGTAACAGCACACAAATGCACACTCATACAAACACACAGTAACAGCACACAAATGCACATGCAAGCATGCAGAAACAGCACACAAATGCACACTCACTCAAACACACAGAAACAGCACACAAATGCACACTCACACAAACACACAGAAACAGTACACAAATGCACACTCATACAAACACACAGAAACAGCACACAAATGCACACTCATACAAACACACAGAAACAGCACACAAATGCACACTCATACAAACACACAGAAACAGCACACAAAGGCACACTCACTCAAACACACAGAAACAGCACACAAATGCACACTCATACAAACACACAGAAACAGCACACAAAGGCACACTCACTCAAACACACAGAAACAGCACACAAATGCACACTCATACAAACACACAGAAACAGCACACAAATGCACGCACACACACAAACACACAGACACAGCATACAAAGGCACACTCATTCAAACACACAGACACAGCACATAAATGCACATTCACACAAACACACAGAAACAGCATGCAAATACACATACAAACTTGCAGAAACATGCACAAAAAAGCACATACAAACAGCACACAAATGCACATGCAAACATGCAGAAACAGCACACAAACACACACTCATACAAACACACAGAAACAGCACACAAATGCACATACAAGCATGCACACACAGTACAAGCTCTCTCTCATGCAGACACACACATCTACATACATTCATGCAAAGAAGCATTAGGAAAATATGGGTGAAAATACAATGAATGTAATTATGCGCCCTGCAATAGCTCTCTGGTCTAAAGGGTGGATTTAATCGAGGTTTTAAAATTCATAAAGGGTTTTTTAAGAAGGTGAACTACAAAACGATTTTTTTGAGGTTGAGTTCAGTCAGCAGAACAAAAAGACCGCACATCAATTCTGAACAATATCAGGAAGTTTTATTTTACACAGAGAGTTGTCCATGCTTGGAGCAGTCTATGGATGAGGGTGCCAGGCCACATGGCCAGGTCACATGACCCTTGTAATGTTGAAGTGTGGAACTCACTGTTAACTAATTTCTATTGCGGTAGTATATGCACATGAACATTTCTGTCTGCATGCAGGTGTCATTTTTTGAGGAAGCCAGAAAATTAACCTTTGTTGCTTTAATACACATTATTTCAGACCTGGGCCATTGCGCAACAACATTTTCAAGTGACAGGATATAAAATACAGATGAAAATTGTCAGGGTGAGTCATGTAAGCGTGTAAGTCAAAGGTGGGCAACCCAGGTCCTTGAGTGCCAGAGACATTTCTGGTTTTCACTCCAGCCAAACCCCTGAGAGTGTAATCAGACAGGGGTTAATTAACAGACAGAGTTAATTATCAGGCCTTAATGACTGCAGTTGACCATGTGCTGGAGCTGGAAGAGGAGCTTCACCATTCAGGATTAGGCACTTCATAATTACTCAAACTGTACTCGAGAACTCGGGCAGAACGAAATCCCGAAACGGCTCTGGCACTCAAGGACCAGGATTGCCCACGCTTGGTGTAAGTGTAGATTTTGAGCATTGCTCTTTTCTCACCAGACGGGCTGTTTGAGCAGAGAACTAACCATTTTAGTTTCCCTATTCTCCCTCAGCTGCAGTCCTTTCCACTTTTCCTCCATTCCCCTCCTCTCTCTGGAATAGTGTTTTATAGCCTCACCTCTCGCTCCCTTTGCCCCCCCAAATTAAACCCCAACAGCACCATTAATAAGGGCCTGTTACTGATAACGTGATCATTTCTGAATTATTTATACATTATCCCAGAAGATTGTTTGCACTCTTAGATTACTCTTTCTATTTAAGAATCCCTCCCCCCCCTTCTTGTTCCTGTGTTGAGCTACAGTACAGTTCACCATTCCCAGTGTAGACTAACGTGCACTCAGCTCCACTGCCTTGCCGCCTCGCCTCGCTCCTCGGTGTCTCCGGGGCGAAAGGTAGAAATGATATCTGATGTTGGTGTGTAAAGAACAAGCTCTGGGGCATAGTGCTATCATAGCCAGGTTGCACATGTTAAATACCCCACCTGACAGGACAGCAGCAAGGGCTGGACTGAAGCTGGCAGCCCCACGTCAGGCTGTGGCTCCAGACTAAACTAATTACTATGATTAACTCCACTTCTGCGAGAACGCCGATGACAATGGACTGACACCAGGACCCTGCAGAATGGATTTTTTTCCCTCCCTCCCCCTTTCATTTTCACACAGGGCTATCGATTTTCAGTCTGCACTGCGCTTGACAAGGCCTGAATCGAATGAGAAAAAGGGAGAAAGAGAGGGATAGGGGTTGAGGGAGAGAAAAAACATTTTATATAGAGTGTAAGCTCTCTCTCTGTTGCTCTCTTTCTCTTGTGTGCTCTCCCACTCTTTCTCCCTCTCTCTCTCTCACCCTCTCTCGCGCTCTTTCTCTGTCTTTCGCAAGAGCACAGACACAAGTACTCTCCAAATCAACAAGAGCCGGTGTCGGCCATTGTGTTTGGCGTATGCCTTCCCTCTCCAGCCGCTGGCACAGAGAGGATCACAGCAGCCCGCCCGCGGGGTAAACCTGTGAGAGCGCGTCTGATTGGAGGGATTCCACCCAGCACCTCGCCCCAGGAGGAAATGGCCACTCCCCCCCCCCCCTGCCTTTTCATTTTACCAAATAATACACATCGTGCTGACATTTCCATTTGAAAAACAAGCAAGTGTACCTCTTTGAAGATACACACACACACACATACACACACACATAGAGTTTCCACCTAACCTAAATTATGAAAAACACACACGCAAAGACAAAATCATTACATGAATACACACAATGCAAATACATTACATGTAATATTGACAGTAAATATTACACAGACAAATGTCAATACATATATAGGAAATAAATGTAGGAGGAAGTCAGAAAATCCATGTTTACAGCTTAAATACTCATCTCTTTACTAACATATCAATTTCTGGACATAGATCATTTTGAAACACCTTTGTCAAAACACAGTATTTTATATATACAGCTGAACACTCTATGGTTAAACAGCTTTCACATGCAATGCATTTTTACACTGCTAGATATCTGCAGAAGCAATAAAGGTGAAGTACCTTCCTCAAAGTTACTTATCGTGGAACTGAACCTGCGAGGTAGAGTTCTGCAGTGTAGTGGTCACGGGTAACCCAAGACCAGCAGAGAGGTCACGGTGTCTCTCCACAGTACTGTGTATGAGGTACATACGTGTTCAGCAGAGAACAATTACCAAGACAACAGTGACTGATTGGAGTATTCTGGCGGCGCAATCACATAGACCTGCACGCAATCAAGCCCAAATCACACCCATCCTGCTTCCTAGGCAACGTCGCATTTTGACATGTGATCTTCGACGAGAGAATTCTCCGCACCGCTAAAGCCCGACAGGTTCAACCTTATTCAGCACGGTTTGAAGAAACCCAGTTCCTTTCAGCCATTTTTGAGGGAGTGCCTTAACCAGGTTTAGTTATTGCCGATCCCCAGCACCATTAACTTAAGTCATTAAGTTATCCTACTCAAACAATTTCAGTGAACCGAACTCTCTGGGCCACACAGTGTCAAAATTCAAACCCTCAGTCCTCTGTAGAGGACAGAGGACTGTGCCCACATCCACATTTCAGATTTGCCCCCTGTATGTCCCTCCTTGGGCATGCGGCTCCTTCCGTTCCATTACAGCGAGGACGTGGGCCCGAGGCGGTCTAATGCTCCATTTTAATCACTCTAATGGCCCCTCGATGGGCCATGTCTCTGACCTGTAAAACAGAAAATAAAAATAACAAACCCGGGCCTCGGGGTGGCTCAGGGAGTAAAGATGGCTGTCCGCAGTGCAGATGTGGGTCCTGTATCTGGCCGTGTGAGTCCTAGCCGTGCCATTGGCTGAAGGCCCACATTGGTTAGGAAACAATTGGGTCAGTCTCACCGTGGAAACGTAGATGATGGAGACAATTGGCTATAATGGAAAAAGATTTGATTAGCACACAAAAATTTGAAATTTCTGTACAGCCAAAGTTTCATCCTGAAATGAACAATTATGCTAAATGATTTTCCATATCACTTTCTTTTTGTTGTCAAAATGCTTTTAACATTGTAAAGAGTTTACCAAAAGATAAACTAAACAACCACCTCATTAACAAAAAGCTGAAAGATTAATCTGAACAAGCAAACTCAAAGGTGATTGGATGCTCTTTCATTGTAATTTTAACCATACTTTTTTACATTTTTGAACTACACCATGCTCACATACAAGGCTATAGGTGACAGAGGGATTTCACATGCTTTCTAATGTTTGTACCTGTATAAACATACTAAATAAACATACTCTGTAACTATTTTTTTTAATGAAACAATTACAGCAATAGTATAGCATTTCTACATGCTGGAACATAAAACACAGCTCATGTTGTTGAGTAGTCTAATTTGTTCATCTTCATCTAGGGTGCAGATCATTCCCGAGCTGACTGTGTGCATTTCTGTTTTATTTGGTTTTGCTTCCTGTCACTCCATCCTTAAGGGGGCTCAGTTCACTGCACTGTGACTTATGTTCAACATTTATTTACGCTGATGCTGACCATCCTTTTGCATTTCTTTAAGTGTGCTTTTTTTTTGTCTTACCTCTAACTTCATTTCCATTTTACAGTCTTGCTGATGGAAGTACTTTCTCAGATACTTTAGGTTTCTGTCAGTGATCATAACAGTTTGAATTATGAAGTAACACTGACAGATGCTGTTACACAGAAATAATGGAATCCACCTGCCAGGTTTGACAAATGCAGCTCATGCCAGTGCTTTGCAGCTCAAACAACAAAGACGTGCATTCGCTTTGAACTGAAACAAGTGAACATCACTGGCATTGCAGTCAGTACCAAAAAAAGTGTGAGCTGACTCTGTGCACCTGTGACAGAGAAGTGTTTGTGCACCTGAGGTAGAAAGAGGGGATGACATTTACACAAAACAAAAGGATAAACAGACAATTAGTGAAATCTGCTGATACAATCATTGTCATTTTATGTCCACTAAAATTGTCAGTTTTACTTTTCTTTAACTGATTACAACTTCTGTTTGTTTGGGGCTCTGTATTTAAAGCATCATCATGGAGATAAATACACACATCTAGGACAAGAGATGAATAGGCAAGAACATATCTTTCACTTTGGCAGAAGAACTGAAGTTTTAAAAGTGCGTGGTGTCAAACCGATCTGCTTCGCTCTTCTTGAGTGATCTCTATGGCTGTATTTGTTACATTCAAAAGCAAACACAGAGCTTTGAACAGCAGAAAAATATGGTAGGATATAGACACAAGAATTGATTGCTAATTTAAGTTAACATGGAAAAAACAATATAATATAGATATACGTTTTACAGAACAAGGTTGACATGTTCATACTGTACTCAATGTTTTGCAGTTATGGAGTACAGACTATAGTCATTTAGCCAGTCTTTGAAGGGCAAACACAATATCAGGTTATACTGGAAAAACAAGGAGCTTGTATGTGATCACACATGGCAGTGAAAACACTCAGTGAGCCTTGTTGGGTTTATAGAGATGATTTGGTGGCAGTGTAGAGTGATAGTTAGATAGTTAGAGATTGTACCCTGGAGGTTGCAGGTTTAGATCCTGAGAAGGGCAATGTGAAGGGTGTGGCCTGAGTGGACTGCATTCAATCATTCAATCAGAAGCACTCTTTAATGTCAGAGGTCATGCTGCTCAGTCAAAACAGATTTTATGTGACATATTTTTCTTTGGATATGGTATAAATGATAAGAAACAAGAGCGCACACACTTTGAAATATAGTATTTTCATTTTAAAATAACATGGATAGCAGAAGGCCTCAAAGAGAGTAAAGTCAATTGACTGGATTGAGCCCATTGCCTATGTGTTGAGGAAATGCAGTCATCTCATAACCATCGAGAACAAAAAAAAAAAACATTTCTGCCTATTTTTCTTTATTTCCTTCATATTCTGCACTATAAAACTCAAATATTGAAACCCAGCAACAACTCCTTGATGTTTTTTTTTTTCTTTTCATCCGTCTGGTTGGATGAGAAATTGGTGGTTGAGGTGGTGGGGGTGGGGGGTGGGAGTGGGAGGAATGATAGGAAAGTGGGGGGGGGGGAGGTTACAAACTAATGATCCACACACTTGTAATCATAACGTTTTTAATGTAAAGAGGCTCTTAATTCTAAAACTAAAAACTCAGCATGAATTGAAATGTACTGCAGCACAAACCGCTTATGTGGGGAACTGTAATGGATTCGCTAATAAGAAACAGCATGCGCCACGAAAATAATAATAAAAATCCAAAGAAAAAGTTATTTTTTCGCATAATTGGTATAACTTCCAGATATGCCGTTTTTCACACCCACGCCATGTAACTTTAAACCAGCGACCGCTGCCGTGTTTTTACAGTCAGTCGGACGGCCTGCTCACTGTACATCTATAGACGCTGAACAAAGAGATGCTTCGGCCACTGCAGCAGAAAACAAAACTCTGATCATCATCCGCTCACAAATTCTGTAATGCACTGAGTGCAAATGATCAATACCAAATGGGTATTTTGTCTCAAAACATTTTTGTTAAGCTAAAAAATGCATACCATTTCCTAAGTGCATTTTCAGCATTGTCAATATAAATACTATCCTGAGAAATAGTAAATCTAGATTGAAATTCTGTGATCTGTGTCATGTTTGGATTCTTATGAATGTCATACACGGTTGTTTCCCATGTCTGGATTTCTTTGCGACACAGAGAGGCAGCAGAGCGATTTACAGAGGTCAGACTTGACAGATGAGGAAATGTTTCTGGTCCAGACTGAACACTATTACATCAATGGCATGTATGTTCAGTGTATGTACACTCTGGGCATCTCCAAAAATGTTTCCAATCCAGGAAACATAAAGATTAAAAAACTGTGGTTGGGGCCTAATCAATCAAACTCAGCCCCTTTGAGGGCTCATGCAACCCAATCAAGAAGAATTTAATACATTATCAATAATCAATACGTTTCTGAGTACTTCCTATTTTTTTGGAGGCAAAGCCAATAACAACGGTCCACATTTAATACGAAGGCCATAGGGCTAGATTCAGTCAAATGCACTTTTTAATGTCACTTTAAGGGTGCATGCAGTTCCATCAAAATATATTTTACAGAGCACATTTTTCTTTGCATATGGTACATACAAGAAGGCGCACACTTGGGAATTATTTATCTTTATTGAAATAATAAGAAGAACATAATGCTTTAAAGAGACTAAAGTCGATTGATTTGATAAAGCCCACGGTCTAGGTGTCAAGGAAATATCTGTGTTGAGGAAAAAGCAAAGACATGTTTTTTTCTGTCACTCTAAAACCAACTGCCATATTCCCTGAAAAGGCTATGTTAACGTGATTGGGTCCTGACCTCTTTATGTGGGATGTTTTAAACCCTGTATTTGATACTGCATGATGTATAATTTGGCCATAAGCAGTGAGGTCATTATGTATGTTAGGTCTGGTATGTCTGGCAGGTTATATTTTCCCTAATATTGCCATCACTGACCTTTCATTGAGTAGCAAAGCCCAATGCTCTACTAGTGATCCGGGGGGAGGGTGGGGTGCGGGAATCAATAAAAATGCACTGTCATATTATTCCGAATCCATCGGCAACCCGGCCCCCACCACCCCGCCCCTCTGTTATTACGCTTTAAAAATATGCAATAACAACACAGTTGTGTTTATTGTTGCCGGGGAGAAAAGGAGCCGGGATGAAATGGGCCTCCGGCCATTACCATACAAATGTAAATCCAGAGTCATTGTGCTGTCCTGCTCACGCTTGTCTGAGGTGGATGGTGTGGGGGTTGGGGGGTTTGGGGGGGGGGGGCAGTTTGGGGTTGGGGAGGTGGTGGTGGTGTTGGAGGGGGGGGGGGGGTGAGCAAGATGTACCAGAGCATGCCAATTTCAAGATGCATTCTAATACCGTAATCCAAGCCTGCAGAGCGCCGCTGGACACAGCTTCAGATAACCACACACAGGCTCTCAGCCGTTTGAATTACCATACGGAGAGAGGGGGAGAAAGACAGCTCAAGAGAAAGACTATTACTACTACCACTATGACTGATAATAATAGTTTTGCTGGATATGACTGTAAATGAGAGCAAGGGAGAAAACCCTATTGGGTCACTAACTTACACTAACCAATAAGAGCCACTCATTGCCTTTGTGATTCTGGGCAAATTATTTTGATTGGTTCACACTTTCCTGTCACTGCAGTTAAACCTGCAGCCCTCCAGTACTGGAGTTAAACCTGCAGACACTGCGGCCCTCCAGGACTGGAGTTAAACCTGCAGACACTGCGGCCCTCCAGGACTGGAGTTAAACCTGCAGACACTGCGGCCCTCCAGGACTGGAGTTAAACCTGCAGACACTGCGGCCCTCCAGGACTGGAGTTAAACCTGCAGACACTGCGGCCCTCCAGGACTGGAGTTAAACCTGCAGGCACTGCAGCCCTCCAGGACTGGAGTTAAACCTGCAGACTCTGTGGCCCTCCAGGACTGGAGTTAAACCTGCAGACACTGAGGGCCTCCAGGACTGGAGTTAAACCTGCAGACACTCCAGGACTGGAGCCCTCCAGGACTGGAGTTAAGCCTGCCCTCCAGACACTGACACGGCCCTCCAGGACTGGAGTCAAACCTGCAGACACAGCGGCCCTCCAGGACTGGAGTTAAACCAGCAGACACTGCGGCCCTCCAGGACTGGAGTTAAACCTGCAGACACTGTGGCCCTCCAGGACTGGAGTATGACTGCACTGTTTCAGAGGTACGACTACTCATAGGCCTTGCCCGAACTGAGCGTGCTCAAAGTGAGAGGAAGCAGACATGAGAAGGAGGAGCGGTTACCTCCGCACAGATGGCGGGCGCGCAGCATGCTCACAGCTCGGGGCTAATTACCGCGTGAATTGATGATGATGCAGGTCTGGAACTAATTGGGGGGCCGGCGAATGAATGCAATTTGTTTGCGCGTCTCGGCGGGGCTGGCGCGCGCCGCCAGGTAAGCGGCGTTATGAGTCTATTTCCATAAACAGCTCTGGCAGCGGCTAATAGGGGGCGATCATGCGCAATCCGTGCCCGCCTTCCATCTGAGCCACGCGCGCTAATCACGCGGATATTAAATTACGAATGCGGGGAAAGCGCGAGGCTGCAACCCTCCTGGCTGGGAAAGAAAAAACGGCCAAAAACACTGGATCCTGGCAAAACACTGTTTAGTCATTGCTCAGACCAGTGTTGATTTCATAGTTTTGCTGATCCTGCTGTTCCTGAAGTTGTTTTTCATATATAATTTTGTTTAGAATATCATATATTATATATACTATGCTCTCCTAGTTATTTTGTACTGACTTACATTATTCAGCCGAGTTTAGTGGTGAATACTTATAACATTTGGGTTTTCGGATGTATCTCCTGTCTATCAAGCAACTTAAATTTAAGACAGAGGGAAAGAGAGAAAGAGAGAGAGGGATGTAGAGACAAAGAGAGAGAGAGACAGAGAGACAGAGAGAGAAAAGGTTTTGCGATCGCATCGTTGTTTATGATGTTTTTCTGCAGTCTGCGCAGTACACCTCATTGTCAGTCCTGTGATTCTCCCTCATCCACCTGTTTGAGCGAATGCTTGTTCATTCCGCCGCTGTATAACTGCTACAGGTACAAGGCAATTTGAGACCTGCACTTCAAAAGCAATACATACTGATGCTGCCGTACGTCTGTACTCCCCGTAATCTTATTAGGGAATTTGCCAGCCTCAGAATCTTATACATAAAAAAGCGCGCTGTTTGGAGGAGCGGGAGAGTATGTCGCTCTCATTAATAATTCTCTGAATGATGGGAGATGATTGTGGGAGCAGGTGTTGAATTAGTGCATATCCAGGTAGCTCGGGTGAAACAGACGCCAGGCTAGCTTTTCTGTTCAGACCTCCCTGTAACCTGCCTTTTAATTGGCAGCTCTCTGCTGGCTCGGGAGCAGTCAAACCCGGATAACTCCCAGCTCCTGTTTTAAATGAGCATCTGCCGTTTAGGCGTGGGGGGAATAGAGCGAACACATGCCTTAGGTGCGTGTGAAGTTAGCGCGTTGTGTTGCGCTAGCCCGGATTGGCTCAAGGCGTCATGTGTGCATATTTGCGCTTTGGGAGAAACGCGGCGTTAAATTCGGTGGGTGTGGAGAATGGAGCTTTGTGAAACCCAAGGTGGGCGGGTTCACCGTATGCTGTCAGTTAGCCGCTAATTTCAGCCATTGTTTTCTGCTGGGAGACAGATAAATGCTGTATTTCAAACAGTGATCGGTGGAACATTGTAGTCCCACCCATTGTCAAGCTCATAAAACGTCAATCTAAGTTGGATTTCATTTTTAAGAAAAAAAGGGGTTCTTTTATGTGAGGTGGGGTGTAGTAAAGGTACGAGTCTCCTAGCAACTGAGATAAAACCAAGAGGATTTCAGTCTCATCGCACAATCTCGTCACAGATTGTGCCGTGTCGTATCGGTATGGAATGTGCACTTAACTGGTTTCTATCTCTGCTCCCTAGCTCTCCAGACTGAACTCAAAGATCTTTTGTAGATCTCCTGATTTGAAAGAAAGAACTTATCTAAGACACTGCCGCACCCCCAAGGGATCTTATACACCCTTAGGGAAAGAGTAGGGATGTCGTAAAACTGTGTGACAGTCTGGGACTAAGGCATGATACTAGGTGGGGCCAGAGAGCTCATGTGAAAGCATGAGAGTTAAAAGGTTGCTCTTTGAGCTGAAGGGAATTTTCATTTGAATATGCATTCTTAACATCTTAATTAAGCATCAATTATTCCCTCAGTATCTCAGTATAACACCATTATAAATCATCTACAGGCGTGATCTGCAATTCTGCAGTCTGATGGTTGACAAATGACACGCGTTGTGTCACCTTTTCAAATAGAATTCTTTCGTCTGACTTCCCGTCACGTCGGCCCTCTCGTAAAGGCGCCGAGCCTCGCTCGTGAAAGATTCATCATGACATCATCCATGAACAATTCATGAATGTCATGATAATGAAGGCATTCTACACATGTCACAAAGGCTTGAGGAATCCATATTTCATGTAAAGTGAGACTGAGCCAAGCTATGAAGATCAGAGCAAAGTTACGGCCGTGTTGCTGTTTACCTCATTTTCCCCAAAGCGAAGAATTAAGTAAATTAACAACGGCAAAAGGGGACTTTGAAACTGATCAAAACTGCTGTGTCATTTTTAAAATGTTTTATCATCCAAAATGGATAATATCTTGGAGAAGGTCAAACTTCTGATTGTTTCCCAAAAGACCTGTTATGGTACCTTCATTACGGGCCCCTTCATGATCACTTCTTATATATTTATATTTGAAGTTAATACATTTTTTTTTCAATTTGTAAGCTGTTATTTAGATGCAAGGAGGCGTGGAAGAGAACCGGAGAAAAGGAAAACGAATGAATAGCCCAAAAGCTAATACAAAAAGAAATGCTAAAAGTAGGTAGCAGATAAGTAGCTGTATCTGGGAGCTTTCGGTGCGTGGCATATTTCAGTGATTATCGGTTTCAAAGTGCAGGAGCTGAGCATCTGTAGATCAGATAGCTGGATAAAAGGCAACGCGCTGCGTCATTAATTATGCAAAGAATCCAGGCTGCCCCTGTTTTACGAAGACAACGACTGTAGGAACCAGAGCAAAGATGGATAGGACGTTTTCAGAATACATATTTGAGAAAATAATGCAATTTTAGAATAAACATGTTATAAATGATTTGATTTCCTGTATCTGTTTGCTGTAGAAATCTGTTTTGAAAAAAAGTACATTTCATTTCATCTGATAAAGTTATAAAGATAAGGACATACACATGTTCTGATTTCCTCTGAAAAGGTCGACTCTCTGGAGCTGCTTATAAATTGTTTTTTTTATAGGATAAACAGCTTTCTGAAATGTCACCTTAAAATCCATTTATTTATTGGAGAAAAAAAATCTTTTTTTTCCCCCCAATGTCATTTCTTTGTGGTGGATGATGATTTAATATCATGTTCTGGTTGCTGTGGCGATGCTGTCCCTTCAATTCCTGCTTCAATTAGTGTGTGATTTATGATTTTTGAGATGAGCGGTCTGGTTTTTCGAAATTTAGACAGTGTTCCGAATTCGCATCGCTGCCGACTGACTGTTAAGTGTCACAGAGAGGCTGAGTGAGGAAGTTTCTCAGAGATGGTGGGTGGGGAAGAATCACAGAGAAATAGAAAAGGGAAATTTTAGAGAGAGATAGGCTGACTGGGAAAGCAGCTCAGAGAGACAGGATAGGGAGGTACCACAGACTGGGGGATAGTATATGGAAGTGACACAGTGAGAGGAACTGTGTGTGGAAAAACCACAGAGACAGGTATGTATTACAGAGAGAGGGAATTATGGGAAGGTTTCACAGACATGGAGGGGCATCGTGGGGATAAATCGCGAGGAAGACAGGCAGTGTGTGGCAGTATCTCTGAGAGACAGATGAATTGTGGGAATGTATCACACACAGAGAGAGAGAGAGAGAGAGAGAGAGAGAGGAAGTGTGTGGCACTGTGTGGAAGTATCACCATGAGAGGGGCATTGAGAGAGGGGCATTGTGGGAAGGTCTCACAGAGAGAGAGGCATTGTGGGAAGGTTCCACAGCGAGACGGGCATTGTCAGAATGTAAAGCAGACACAGACAGTGTGTGTGGAAGTCTCACACAGAGAGAGGGGCATTGTGGGAAGGTTTCACTGTGAGAGAGGGGCATTGTGGGAAAGTTCCACAGTGAGGCGGGCATTGTCTGAATGTAAAGCAGACACAGACAGTGTGTGTGGAAGTCTCACACAGAGAGGGGCATTGTGGGAAGGTCTCACAGAGAGAGAGGCATTGTGGGAAGGTTCCACAGAGAGAGAGGGGCATTGTCTGAATGTAAAGCAGACACAGGCAGTGTGTGTGGAAGTCTCACACAGAACGGCAGGGTGTGGAGCTCATTCCGCTGGAGCATCTGGCGCGGTGTCGGGCCTCGGAGAGCCTCCGGAGAACCCGGTCACAGAAGCAGTAAATCAATGGAAACGCCGCGAGGGAGAGCAAACGCAAATGCGGCTCCGGTTCGGCTCGGCGGGCCCCGCTTCCGTGTGCGGCGTGCGGTCTGGCCTACTAAACCAGAGAAGCGCTTTGCAGAGGAAAAAATAATCCCCCCCCCCCTTTGTAAACCTGATTTGGCAGTGGGTGGTGGGTGGGTGGGTTATGGGACTGCTCTGCTACCCACTCTCCTGGCACAGGAACACAGCGGGACTGCATGCTCAGCTCCCTCTGCAAGCCAGGGGCTGGAGCTCACAATCTGCATTCTGAGCTCTCACCTTCTCCTTCCATTCTCCCTCTCTCTCTTTCACTCCCTCCCTCTTCTTATCCCTCCATCTCTCTCTCCCTATGTTTAGCTCTCTCTTGCCTCCTCTCTCTCACTCTCTTTATCCCCCCATCCCTCTTCTCCTTCCTTCCCTGTCCTTATCCCTCCTTCTCTCTCTCCCTATGTTTAGCTCTCTCTTGCCTCCTCTCTCTCACTCTCTTCCTCCTCCCGTCTCTCTCTCCTCTCCCTCTCCCCCTTTAAAGCTCCATCTTTCTCTCCGTATCCCTCTTATTCTTTCCCTCCCTCGCTCTTTTCAACCTCCAGTCTCTTTCTTCTTCCCTCTCTCCCCCTCCTTTTCCAATCTCACCTGTGATTTTTATCTTGGGCCTTTGATACTCTTTTCCCAGTGCTCTGTTTGGCCAGCCTGTTGATCCTTTCCCTCCTCTGCAGACTGTTTCTGGGCTCAGACTGAGATTATGATATTTTATGGTTTTGGTTATGGGAGGATTGTCCCATTATGGATATGTTATTATCAATGTTATCAAGGTTTGTATTCATGAGCTGTGTTTTAACCTGGGTCACCGTAGTCAGCTTGGATTGGTGCTTTAAACATATTCTCGTAAGTCAGGGAGTGTTGTTAGTGAGCCGGACCTGGGTAATAGGGCCAGACTTCCAGTCTGACACCAGATGGGGTCCGGTTTGGCAATGCTGTGAGGTCAGTTTGAGTCCAGTTTCACTCCTGTTCGAGTTTGTGACCCGTTTGAGTCCAGTCTCAGGCTCACTCGCTGAAGCCATCCTTTACACATCCCTACCCTGGCACCGTTTGCTTCCAAGATGGATGCTGGCACTTCCACATTACAAATACGGAGGTTCCTCTCGCAGCATGCCGTGTCTGTATTTCTCCACACCAATAATGGAATGTCAAAAAGAATAATACAATTTGCAGAGGAGAGGGTGCACCGTGGCTCGGGGGGTGTTTGGTATTCTGGGGAAAAGCACAAAATAAAAAGAGGAAAGCCTCACCCATCTTCTGTTCACTTCCACAGCTTCCTGCCCCCCCCAAAACGCGCAACACGCCAAAGCCGCGCCACAATCTCACTTTCGCCAAGACAGGGACAAATAAAGGCAAAAAACACATTTCAACAACGTTCTCAAATCCACAACAATTTGTACTAAGCAGCGACAAAGTCACCCCCAGAAAAAAATAAATAAAATAAATAAATAAAAATGGAAGATGGTGGGGGCAGGAAAACGCTAACAGTAGGATGAATAATGCATGCGTAGCGTTGAAACTCGATTATATAAACGTTATTTATCTGATTGACTGGCGCGGTGGCAGCGAGGTTCAATTTCCGTTCCCTCGCTCACACTTCATAGCTTCTCACTCTGTGATCTATAATCTTCAAATTTCAAAAGTCCCCCCCCCCACCCTTCCTCCAGTACAGCCCCGGCTGTCAGCTGACGGTTTTAAGACCGCGGTTTAATTTATCACATTAAAACAGTTTTTGTGTACATCCTCTCCCATTATGTCAGCACCCCCCTCCACCCCACCTCCTCCCCCACCCCCACCTCCTCCCCCCTCCTTTAAAATACAAATCTCTCAATTTCCCTCGACATGCAGCCTGAACCGAAATGGAGCAAAGTAAGCAGCATTATCATATGTAATTCCACGGCCTACAGCAGACACAAATGACTGCAGAGTGCAGTTTAGTATAGCATTACATAAGGGTGACAGGGGACTACTGTGGGAACGGAGCCTGGTTCATGTGTACCAGTTGTAGATTAGTGGTTAGCGACTGAACACAGGATTATGGGTTTGAATCCCAGATGATTCATCAACTGCAAGCATTTGGGGTATTGTAATTAAATTCCAGATATGTTAGCAGCTGCTCACTGTTGTACATGGAGGTTGCAGGTTTGAATCCAAGATCAGTTAGTGCCTCTGCACCTTTGAGCAAAGGATCATGGGATTGAGTCCCTAGATAAGTTACTGTGTACTGTTAAAAACAGGGTCACAATTTTGAATTTTAGATCATTGAGTTACACTGTTGAACACAGGGTCACTTATAGACTAGACTGAGATTTTACATCACCCTGAAATAAATGAAACAAAATGAAACACTTTCAGTGACTGCTGAATTTTATGCTGCATTAAAGGAGAGGCAGAAAAAAATCAGAAAGATACCTTTCATTGATTATGAGTATAAAAAATATATAGACAAATTAATTTCGTATTCCCCCTAACTTTGTCATTCAAAATTTTATAAATGAAAATACATTTTTTTGCAAGGCTGTGGTCTTTTTTTTTTTTTTCTCAGACCGGCTCCTCTGTATACTCCTACACCTTATTTTGACTTAAGCGGTGCCCCTGTGCAGATAACCACGCCATGCGCTGCTTATGAATTGTGGAGAGCACAATGCATTGTGGAGTCATTTTTAAGAGTCCACGGATGCCTGAACTATTGCTCTTATACCTCCCAGATTATTCAATCTCGCACAGCTATTGGTGAGGATAGATAAGCTTAGCGGCATGGATTCGCCTCCTTATCTTAACTTACCACTTGCACCCTGTAATATAGGATTCCGCCATTGCCTCTCAGTGAATCAGGTGTGACCCAATTAATGTGGGAATTTGCTTTTTCAGATGTAAAGGCTCGTCAATAGCGATAAGAAGTTTCGCTCGTTCTGTTGGAAGTGGAGTTCAAACTTTCAGTGCGAATATCGATGCAGCCTGCCAGGCGGATCCTTCATTTTTTTTTTTTTTTTTTCATTTTTTCCCCACTCTCTCTTTTTTTTTTTTTATTTTTTAAAGCAGACTGACTCTGGCTGACGGTGCCTTAAGCTGAGCCATTGCTTTGCTGGTTGTACAAATTGCCCAAATTAATCTGTTGGTTAAACATTTCCTTTAAAGATATGAGCTTTTTGGAGAGTGATGAGTGTTGCAATCTCAGCTCTTGAGTGTTGTGGTTTGTGCTGTTAGAGTAGTGGAGCCCCTGGTAAAATTTTTGCTCCAGATCAGCAAATGTTTCAGAAGCAGAGGACTTGACTAAATGGCAGTAACTCATCAGCGATACAAAAGAGTATGGACTAGATTCAATCAACATTAGTCCTTCATGTTGGCCAACATTCAGTCAGCATTTTAGCTGTCCTAACAAAAAATCACAAATGCCTTTTATCAAATTTATCAACACACCAAACAGTTCTTGTGAAGAAAAATAAAAACACTCTTGGTGAATTTATGAGGAACGCTTAGAGACAAAAACTGTGTCAGTTCAGGACCATATCAAAGGGTTTTAGATCAGACATGAATAGAATTTTTTATAGATTCTGGGAGAGCTAAAACATAATTAATATCATCAAAGACAGTAATTATGAACCAAATACATTTTGGTTCCCATATCATCTCATGTGAATCTAGGGAAAATGCAGGCATGCTAACAGTTGCGCTGATATTTTAATAGTACATCAACCAGACATGAAGAAAGAGCTCCTCTTGGTGACTTGTGTGTTTGCTGTAAACACAATTTCGGATATTTTCAGACACACAGAGTTTCAGGTGTATGCAGGGGCATAGCTAGAAATTCTGGGCCCTGTACACAGGCAGGCTCTGAGGGCCCCTCCACTCTTTATAAAAAAAAATGAGCAGATTTTCGTGGGCCCCTTCAAACCCTTGGGCTCTGTATACCTTTCCCCCCTTAGTGCCACGCCCCTGGATTGGATGTATACCTCAGGAAATTTGATACAATTAAAAAACACTTAAAAAAATCTTTGTTTTGAGTGAAAAGTGTGATCTGGTGAAGTATTAGTTCTGGAGAGAATTTGACTTTATGTGTGACCAGAATTTCAATGGCATACATGCTGAGCTGTGACTCAAAAGTTTCAATTTTAGTCAAAACAATGACACAGAAGCTTGTCACAGCTACTTGTCAGTTTTATCTTTGTTTTTGTTTTTTTGTTTTTCACCCTTTGTCTGAAACTTTTTTTAAGCAAGAAAACAGACACCAGTGTTTGGATATTACACTGTTCAAGAGACACATACTGTGAGGTTGTAATCTTTATGTGACGAGAAAGGTTGAGTAGCCATCATGGTGTGCCTTCTATGTCCAATAATCTTAAACGGAGATTATATAATCTCTATAATCTCAGAGATGGAGTTTTTTCCCCCCTGGTGCCTCGGTGAGATATTTTTATGTTAGCTGATCATTAGCTTGCCTCATTTGCTCCTACCCGTGACACGGCACACAGCCCCCAGCTTCAGCCTGTTTACGTGTGCCTCGTCTCTGCCTAGTGCGTCATGACAACACCCGGAGGTCGGGATAAAACAGGTCAATTTTTCGCGCCGAGTGAAGCTTCGTTCGACAACAGCTCCTCGGAGGTGGGGAGAAATGAGTCTGATTTGTACACGCTTGCGCTGAAGGCCCGTGACTGTCCTGGTATTTACCCCCTGCAAACTCAAGTTTATTCCTCCAACAGGTGTGACCATGTTACCCTCACATCTCAGGCTCCTTCTGTCATCAGCAGAAAATGGGTGACGCAGGCCTGAGCCGAGTGCTGACGCAGGGGGATACCGGCTTTACTGCAGCTGTGCAGCTTCTCAAGCCGACTGCGGTATTCACACTGGCCTACACAGGGTGCTATCAGCACTGCACTGTGTAACCCCTGCTGCCTGGAAATAATCTACAGTATGAAAGAACACTTACAGCAAGAGGAGCACCTACATTATGATGTAACAGGTACAGCATGAAGAATACCAACATTATGATGTAACAGTCACATGATGATGTCACACCAACATGATTAAGCATTAGGTGACGCACAGTGAATTCCTTTACAACCAGGCAATGCCTACAGTATTAGACAATATTTAATAATTTCACCCATATGACACAATAGCATTACTTATGAAGCAACACGTACAGTATGATGCAACACCCAAAAATTTGTTGTGTCGACCAAAAAACCTGCAACTCCTTCAACATGGTTGACAGTTACTCTGTGTTCTATTTAAGAGACTTCTGAGACTTTCAGCTTTGACTACCTCCCCTTCTCTGTAGAGTAAAAGAGGGAAAAAGAAATGAGAAAGGTCACTGCTGGAAACAAGATAAGAGCGTGGTGAAATGTCTTGTTTGTTATTCATCTGTTGAGATTTGAACAGAATAACCTACATCATTTTTGGACCAGACTTTGGGAAGCTCGTTTTCCTTGGTGTAAATACATGGGACATGAGCCCCACTTGTCCACACCGTGTCCACTGTGCGGCAGAAGTAAACAATCATCTTAGATGAGGACCCGCAGACATTATGCATTGAGCAGGAGGACTGATTTAAGATCAGGCTTTCACAGCCCATACACTAGCTTTTAATACGATTTGATAGAATTCAAAACTGACCCTAGATCAGCATCGCCACTCAAAATATGAAGATACATCAAGCATTCCCTTTGGTTGTTGCAGTGAAAAAAAAACTGTCTTATGTAAAAATGCTCACGGAAGCTGTAAATATATCATTGGAAATGTAATGTGAGTATGTGGGAAAAGTCGGTTTAAAGATGAACTGGATCTTCTCTCTGGCTCAATTATCAAAAGATGGCAGAGAATTCAGTGTGTGCTCAGTTGGCATCCATTACCTGCCTGTGTGTGTGTGTGTGTGTGTGAGAGAGAGAGAAAGAGAGAGAGACAGAGACAGAGAGGCAGTAACAGAGAGAGAGAGCATGAGTGTGTTTGAGTTTATGTGCATCTATAAAAGAGTGTATGCTTGTGTGTGTTTGTGTGTATGGTGTGTGACAGAGAGAAGAGTATTTATATTGAATTAATGTCTGTGAATCTGTGAGTGAGAAAGTGTTTGTGTGTGTGTGTGTGTGTGTGTGTGTGTGTGCAGTGTGTGTGCATGTGAGTATGAGTGTGCATGTGTGTGTGTGTGTGTGTGTGTGTGAGTGTGTGTGCATGTGAGTATGAGTGTGCATGTGTGTGTGTGAGTGTGTGTGCATGTGTGTGTGAGTGTGTGTGAGTGTGTGTGCATTTGTGCGTGAGTGTGTGTGTGTGTGTGTCTGAGTGTGTGTGCATGTGTGTGTGAGTGTGTGTGTGCATGTGTGCGTGAGTGTATGTGTGTGTGTGTGTGAGCGTGAGTGTGCATGTGTGTGTGTGTGAGTGTGTGTGTGCATGTGTGCATGAGTGTGTGTGTGTGTGTGCGTGTGTGCGTGAGTGTGTGTTTGTTGTGTGTGTGTGTGTGTGGGGCAGACTGAATGTGGATAACACGGAGAGATTCCCCATGCAGATTCTCTTTCATTAATCTTACCTGGAGTTGCTATTGATTTCCCATCAGCGCCCAGCTATCAGAATGCCTTTCACAGTTTCGTCTCTGTGTACGTGAGGAGGAGTGGAGCAGAGGAAAATAAACCGGGAAGGGGCGTTTTATCTGAGAGCTCCAGGATAACACCGATCAATGCCAAACTGAAGAGGCTGAGGGAAGCGGGAGGAAACGGAGCGAAAGTGAAAATGAGTGTCCGTGGCCCATGAAAGAAGCGGCTAAGACAATTATTATCCGGGGCCCCTCTGACTCTATATCCTTATTATTCACTTTTGGTTAGAGGATTCTTCTGGAACTTTCCGGTTTTACCTCCGAGCAGTGGCAGTTATTCCTTTACCCATGGTGCACTGGGTGGGGGTGGCCCTTTTCAGTGTGTGAATTTTTTTTTTTTTTTTTTTGTGTGAATTCAAAGAAAACTATCAGGGGGAAAGAGTGGAGAATCAATTTGTGTATAAAAAAAGAAATCTCATTTTCTCAGGTCCGGCGTTTGAAATGGAGGCACTCTGCTGTTGTTGGCGAGGAAGGAACTGTTGACAAAGGCGGTGGAGATGCTGCAGATTATGGCGGATGCTTTTGACAAAAGGATTGCCCTCTGTAGAGGACGGGGGTTAGTTCTTTAGGACCCTGAAACGGTTGCATTTGTGCTCTCACTCAGAGGGACCGAGCGCACTCTGCTCGTTGGGGAACTCAAAGCGTTATCTGAATTGCTGTTCTTACGTTCCTCTCCACTGTTGCAGAGTTGAGAGCACACTTTAGACACTCCAGCGAAGGGGACAGATCCTCAGGGAATTCTGATTGCCAAATTGCTGGGCGAAACAGCTATTTGTTGATTCCTGTGTCTGACTAAGTTTTGGATAACTCTGTGGATATCACAATCCCTCATGAATCCTTTTGTAATAAACACCATCCAATATTCTCCAGGCATTCACTCAAAAAATAAATGTTTGGATTGAAGTAAATGTAAAAACTTAGTATCATGTAATTATTGTTTTTCTACCTCCTGGGGGGCTAAAATCACTTAAATATTTTCTATAGCATATACAACTCAATCAAAACAAAGTTTACATTACAGTATATTTTTTCAGTATTTCGTATCTCACTGGATTCTTTTGGAAGGTGCTTTTTTCATTATGAAACGGAACGGCACGTGCCCTGAAACTAAGTGGTTTTTATTGAATGTAGCCTGCTGCCATTGATTCTGTTTAACTATGTTAGAGCTGATCATAGAAGCACACAGGAAGTACATCAGCTCATGTCCAATCAGGCACCACGGTAATGAAAATTAGTTAGGGGATCAACCAATCAATATTCTGGCATTGGAAACTTTCATCCAATGTGATGAGGCCTGTCTTTTGCCGGGGGCCGAGAATGCTCAGCTGTGATGGTACCCTGTATGTACCTGCTGTCACTCTCACAGCATTCGTGGTTCTGTCCAATAAGAAAAGAGTAACCCAATCCAAGAGCTCTAAACATACCTTTCTAACAGAAATACACTTCCAGGACATTTCCCCACACGGGCGATACAATACCACCAATTACAGACCTCCATGTTACCAGTTAGTTCACCATTAGATCCATGTTCTGCTTGATTAGCTCATTAAGGTACCCCCTCTCCACAACCACATGGTGATGTAATCGGAATCTTCCCCAGTGTTCCAGAAGCACCGTGCTCCACAGAGACACTCTGCCCTCTACAGAAGCTCTGTGTTCTGACATGGAAGAGTATTGGCACAAGATCAATGTTTTTTGAGTCTGATCCACTTTGAGTGCGGTGTTTATCCTCCTGATCAATACGAGTTACTGCTCCCTGTCTTCTACGAACAGGATTTACATTGTCGCTTTTTTTCTTTTGTTTTATGCTTCCACCTCTTTTCGTCTCAATTTGGAATTCCCTGTCGTATTCACAAGATGGGCCAATAACGCAATCTAAGTGCCAAATTGACCAGTAGGGGTTGCTGTAGAGTGATAGATATGAACGTCCCTGACTGTCTTCTTCCTGGGCTGCTAAC